>JAGFMF010011574.1:8530585-8586281 GCA_019455555.1 Galemys pyrenaicus | reverse complement strand
CTCCCTGGCCGGCAGCAGGGATCGAACTCGTGCTGCAGTGACTGCGGTTTGCTTCACAGTGCATTGCTTAACCCACTGCGCCACCAGGGAGGCCCTGCTCTACATTTTAGAAGAATGCCTATTTCACCATTCTAGATAGTGAATATAAGCCTCCAGAAAGTTAAAAATTTATTTTGGTTGCGTCTCTTTATTGTCTACTATTTCCACTTAGCTACTTGGTCTCTATGGACTCTTAATTTTCGCTTATCAAATTTTGGTTCTCCGTGCTGTAGTTAGTCTTTTGTTTATTCAGAACGTATACTTTTTTCTCTTACATTTCCTTTTTAAGGTTTAGTTCTGGAATAATTTCTCCTTACTCGTAAGATTTTTCATCTCTTCTGCTGACCTCTGTAAACATTTGTTCTTTGATGACTTCCAGAATTTTCCCATTGTCTTCAAAAGGTCTTGAATGGGATAATCTGTTTCTTTGCACTCTTACATAGTAATCACAATGGTTAATCTGTTACAGGTTTGAAAAACAGAAGCACTTTTAATAATTTTCTATCTTATATCCTAATACCTGCTAATAAATTTAGTTTGCCAGTTAATAAATTTAGGCTTAAAATTGGCAGTTCATACCCACTTGAAAAACCAAAAACCCCAGTTTTCTTTATTTTTATATGGAATGGAGAGAAAGGATGCATTGCATTGATAACTACAATTTTTTTTTTAAAAGATTTTATTTATTCATGCATACAAGAACTGGGGTACAGGCCAGAGGTGTGGGGGTTGAGAGGATTCACCAGAGTCAAGAGTGGGGAGCAGAACACGTAGACTGACGAAATACACTGCTGAGGGGAGCAGCAGGCAGGCAGGAGAAGTCTTGCCATAGCATGTGGGTCACCTCCATAGTAGGGTGTTGAACTCATGCTGCAGTGGTTGTGGATGCTTCATAGCGCGGTGCTTAACTGCTTGTGCCACCAGGGAGGCCCCAGTTACTACAATTAAAAAAAAAAAAGTTCATTCCTTAGTTGGGTGATATTCAATACAGAACATTGAAATCCCTATTGTTATTATCTTCCTGAATTTGGAACAACTACATCTTGGTAGGCTAACTGTGTAAGACAAGGAAGAAAAATTGGAGTGTCTATATAAAATTTCCTAGTTAAATTTCAGAAAAACCACTTAAAATTGTGTCAGTATCACTATGCCATTATTATTAGTTTATGAAGAGAATTTAATTTAGTTGAATACTACATTTTTTGTAGTATCCTTTCTCAGTGTACCTTCCTTTTCTCCTTGTTATTTGCATGTCAGATTAGTACTCATCCAGAGTACAACTGCACATGTATCATTTGATACACCTAATGTAATTCTGTTGGGATCTTCCTTGGACCGATTTGTGTACATCTCTGATTTGTTGCTATTGACATTCCCAAAAATAGGTGGAAATTTCTGGATTGTGTGTGTGAGGGAGGGAGGGAGTGAGTAAGAGAAGGAAAGTTTGTTACTGGATGTACTTTCCTTTGTAATTGACTCTAAACGTTCATACCTGCTGTTGGAGCCATATAAGAATGTGGATTTCAGTTATGTTGGCCTTGGAGGAATCACAGAGAGAAGGTAATAAAACTAAAAGGACAAAATGATGATTTCTGTGCCGTAAGAGTTACTGTGTGTAGCTTTAAATAAGAAGGATCAACAACATTGATTTAGTTTCTTTTGTCTCCAGCTATGCATTTTCTATTATAAGATCATTTTATATATATCAGGAGATTTCATTTTGGAAATGTCTGGGAATTGGGGGACAAATTAGAGATAATGATTTATTCACAGATGTTACTATTTGGGACAGCTTTTAGGATGTTACCCTCCCATAGTAAACTTGCCCCCTCCCCCAATCAGATGAAATCATCATGTATAGTACTAACCTGTTACGGTATTAACAGTGGTTGTTATTCTTTACTAGTGCTTATGAGCCAGATTCACTAAGTGCTTTATGTACATTATTTCATTTTTGAAAGCTTTGTGAAATAGTGACAGCATCCTATTACAGATCAGAAAACTGAGTCTAAAATTAGGTTCCTTGCCCAAATTTACAACACTGATTAAGTGATAGAGCTGAGATTTGAACCCAGAGTTTAGACCCCGGTGCCCATGCCTTTCAGGTGAATGAGATGGGTGTGCAGTGAGTATTTTTATTAATCAACAATGAAGCAGAGAATATGTAAGTTGAATTGTTTAATTCTTGTACATCATCTGGGAAGATATATCAAACTACTGTCAGTTTCTTAGGAACGCTTACTAGGAGTCCAAATCTCTTGCCTCTTGTAAAAGGTAGTAAACAGAAATAGTTTTGATGCATGTTGAAGATGCTGTTTTTCTCATATGCAGATAATTATGGAGAAAGAAGATACCCTTACAACTCTTATAGGTGTAAGAAGAATGGCACATCATGCTAACCAATTTTTGCTCTTCTAGGGAGAAAACTTAGCAGCACTCATGCTGGTTCCATTGGACAAGTGTTGAGATTGTTTCAAGAGTTTTTTCCTAGATACATATGTTAGAAATTTGTGTGTCACTGATTTCCTTAGTAAAATTGGAATGATTCAGGTTAGTCCCTTTGTTCCAGTTATACTAATATTTTGTATACTGAATTTTGACTTATCTAAAGCCTTCTGAATATTACCTTTGCTGTGCCTTCATATTTAAATTTTTAATTCTTATTTTGAATTGAGACTTTTCATAATGACCTCATTGACTTTTTTATGATTACAGGATTCAATTTTGTGAAAAGATGTTTCAAAACAACACTGTTCAAAGGCAATTTTTAGCTTATCAAAAAAGAGGAAAATAATCTTTAGCTTCTGTGGACTTTTAAAACTTCTGCAGTGCAACCACAGTAACTAAATAATAGTAAACTATTGCACATACTATATGCTTGATTCTCTGTTCTCTGCATTAAAAGTCAGTATTGCATAGTGTTTATATATATGAACTCTGAGTCAGCCTGCTTGGGATAAAATCCTGGTTTATACTGTCAACTAGTTATCTGAGGCAGGTAATGTCTTTTTACCTCAGTTTTCTTATCTAGAAAACTGAAGTAATAATAATGTCCCCTATGTGGACTGTTAAAGAATTGAATGAGCTAATATAATTCCACAATTCTTTATTTTAACTCAAAAGCTTCTAAAAGCTAATTGTGTTCTTTGTGTGTGTGACTCAGTGGTACAAAATCTGACCTGAACTCACAATATTAACACTGATATATATACATATATATATTTTTTTTAACACTGATATATTTTGCAGCAGACATACTCTTTAATTACAGTATGCCTGCCCAGATACTGCTGTGGTTATTACATAATAAATGATATATCCATATTATGTTCTGTAATCTAAAATTCTGAATTCAGAAACTTCTCTGGCCTCAAGGGTTTTAGATTTAAAAAACTATATGTAAAATTCAAAGAACAACATTTAATGTTATAGATGACCTCAGATTATCTTAATATACATTTAGGCTGGGAGAAATAAATCCTATGGAAAGTGTTTTTATTATAAATTTAATCCTTTATGATTCATAAATCTGAAAAAAGTATTTAAAATTCTAAGCTTATAGAAAAAGTTTTTAATTTTAGTAATTAAGCAGAGCTTAAATATATTAGTAATAGCAGCATCCTTTAATAAGAATCACAAAAAAGGCCCGCCCTGGTGGTGCAGTGGGTTAAGCAAATGCACTATGAAGCAGACTGCAGTCACTGCAGCACAAGTTTGATCCCTGCTGCCGGCCAGGGAGGGGACCCACATGGCGCAGCAGACCTCTCCTGCTGTACCTGCTGCTCCCCTCAGCAGTGTGTTTCTGTCAATCTGCCTGTTCTGCATCCTGCTCTGTCTGGTGGATTCGCTCACCACCCCACACCTCTGGCCTGTACCCCAGTGCTTGTATGCATAAATAAATCTTTTTTTAAAAAAAAGAATCACAAAATGTAGTGGTTGCAAGATACAAAGTAAATTGTGGATGTTAAAGAGCTTCCTTTCAGAAGTTCTTTGATTTTAATTCATTTTGATTTAAAATCTCAAAGCATTCTAAAACAGGGTTTATAAAATAGTCTATTAAAATAAGGTACAAAATCGCACCATTTGTAAATCATGCCTTCTGTTATTTCCTTCATTGTAGAAGAGCAAGAGTTAATTTGTCTTTTTTTTTTCTCCCAAATAATCAGTGGGCAGCTAAGGATAAAAGCAGTTAGTTCCTTTGTTTATAGACACTACTTTGGACTCAGATTTGGGATTCTCTTCCCCCAGTTAGCATTTTTTTCTGATCATTTATACTCCAGTGTGAACTTTTTCTGTGATCTAATTGACTACAATGACTCTATTGATGCATTAGTTTAGATGAGAATATATATTTAGTGGCCATGAAATATGTCAAGAAATTAAATGATTTTCCTGACTTTACTATTATTTTGCTAATGCTTAGTTACATAATGGCCACTTTATTTCTACTCTACCACAGCGGGAACTGTAGTAGGGGAAAGCATACTAATATGTGAATCTGGACTCTTAAAATCCTGTTCTGATCTATTAATGGTATGTATTGAGACAAACCCATCTGAACTTTTTCCTCATCCAGAATCCTGGGTAATAATTATCTTTCAGTATTGTTAGAGTTAATTAAACCCTGACTGAAAGTGTGTGACTAATAAATGTTACTTAAATATAAATTCCACTGGAACAGTGGACTTCCTAAAAGGGGGGTTAACAAGTCTGACTTGAATCTGCTATTGAAGGACTTTTATAGTTCAGCCTCAGTTAATTTCTTGCATCACTTGTCACTGTTTCACTGTGTATCTGAACTTTGCCATGCAAGAATACTCTGAGTGGATAAACTTTTCCTGTAAAGGGCCAGCAGAGTAAATATTTTAGGTTTTGTGGGTCACATACAACCCTTATATTTTATTTTTAGTTTATAGACCTTTGCTTTGTCTGAATGAATCATGTATTTTTATTCCTCCCACCCCACCTGGAAAGCTCAAATTTCAACTCAGTGTCAAAACTCAGCTCAAATGCCATTTCCAGGAAGCCTTTTGAATATTATGTTGTCAAGAGCTGTTTGGTAGCAGTTGATTGTATTATTAGCGTATGTTTGAAGCATTCATTAAATCTTTTTTTTTGGTAGAGGAATACCCAAACCATGGTGTCTAATGAGCATGCTTGGGATTCTTTTTTTTTTTTTTTAAAGATTGATTTATTTATACTCACAAGAACTGGGGTGCAGGCCAGAGGTGTGGGGGGATGAGAGGATTTACCAGAGACAGAGCTGGGAACAGAACAGGCAGATCAACAGAAATACACTGCTGAGGAGAGCAGTGGGCAAGGCAGGAGAGGTCTGCCACACCACGTGGGTCACTTCCTTGGTTGGCAGCAGGGATCGAACTCATGCTGCAGTGACTGTGGTCTGCTTCATAATGCGTTGCTTAACCCACTGCACCACCAAGAAGGCCCTGCTTGGGATTCTGGTCTATTCTCTCTTTAGCAAATAACTACAGTTGCCATTTCTTCTCACTGGTGACTGAGTATTTTTTGGTGAAGAGGAAGAACCTGGCTTCCAACTTTACAATGGTTTAGTTTTGGATCTTTAATGCAGAGCATAGTGCCTTTCAAATAGTAGATACTCACATATTGGAATTGTTTACTCCAAACTAAGTTGTTTTTGACAGTTTTTATATTGTGCCCTTAAATTGATTTTGTTTCATTCATGAAGATAATGATTTCTAAGTAGATTTTTAACCAGTGGTTGTGAAAGCTAGATCTAAATTGTTCTTGAATTATCTATGTTATAAGAAAGAATACCATTTATATAACTAAACAAAACTAGTATGATAGCAAGTATTTTTTATTTTGCTATTTAATTTTCAGATATTGGTTCTGATTGTTGTGGCTTTGGAGGGGGGATTCTGATTGTTTAAAGCCAAAATGTGTGATTCCTTAAAAAGGGACTTTAGTTTACATCCTAATGTAAAATTAATCCTTCTTTCAAAGGGACTCTTGAGCCCTAGGAACTTGAGTCTGTAAGATAGGCTAGAGGCAAACATGGGATTAATTTGGATATATGGAAAGACAAAAAGGCCAAGAATGAATCAAGCAGGTTCATTTATTAGCACACCAACTTCTGGAGACAAGAATTCTAATTGCTTACTAATGTGTTTTTTCTGGAAATCCCCCAAAGAAAATGTGAACTATTTAATACTATATAACTCTCATGAGAACTGTACTTTTGAATTTTTTTACAATATTAAAACCTGTGAGGTTTTTCTTTAGAAGTTACAGAATTAAATTTTTCTTGGAGTGGGTTTTCATTTCATGGTGGGTGGTACACTAATACAGTAAGTGAAGAATGCATGGCTCATGGTATACCCATTCACTCATCAACATTGATTGCCAAACATGTGCCAGATGCTGTTTTAGGCACTAGGAGGAATATGCTGGTGAACCTACAAAATTCCTTTCTTTTATGGAATAAGCTTAAGATGGAAATAAAGAGAAATGTATGTTAAATGATACTGTGTACCAAGGAAGAAAACTGTAAAAGAGGGTAACAGGTAGTTAAAATTTTTAAGATAGGTGACGAAGTCTGCACTCACTCAGCAGGTGACCTTTGAATAGAGACTTGTAAGAGCCAAGCATTGCACAGAGCAGTCCCAGATTAAGGAACAACAAAATGTGAAATTTGTGTATTTGTGGAACACTGAGTAGTCCTACAGCTGGAACAGAGTTAGCAGGTTGAATGTGTAATGGGGGTCCTAAATCTTACAGGACCTTTCAGATAATACAGATGAGATAAAGATAGCCAAAAGCAGGGCATGTCCCAGCTTAATATAAAATCCTATTGTCTTTAGTGCTGTGGAATTTTTATCAGTTACCATTCTTAAAAATTCGATTTTTATCAGATGTGCATATATACAAATGTACTTTATAAATCTGTCAGAAATTACTCTGTGTACCTCAGTATTTGTGTGAGTGAATGAGTTGTGGTATATGAATTGATGAGTACATTGGGAGCCTTCAAGCTCAATGCTTACCTGTTTCTGCCCTTTTCTCCTTAAACATTAAATTATAGGTTATACCAAAATTTAGTTTAATCTTTGTTTAGCAAAGCTGTATTTTATTCTGGGGCATAAATACAGTTTAGCAGAATACATAACTGAGACAAAATTGGGTTAAATAACTTTGTGAACAGGGAATTAAGAGTAAGTATGTAGAATTTTATGTTTAATAGAATCATTAAAATCAGATGAGCAGGATGTGTTTATGGGTCATCAACCAAAACTATTTGATACTTAGATATTCCCTTAAAAATGTATTGTTACCTGTAATATGAGGAGACCAAGCAAAAAGGAGATTTCAGAACTGAAAGGTATCATAACTACTCTCTAGTCTACCTTTGATTTTGCAGATGCCTTTTAACGCATAGCACTCATACACATAACTGTTTTTAAACATAATTCAAACACATAGTTGATGGTGGAATATGAATCTAACTCACTTAAAACTTAAATTATTTACCATAATCTTGTACTGACCTTGTGACAGTTGCTACAATCATCAGGTAACTAAAAAGTTGGGCAAATATTTCACATAATATATAAGGTAGTGGTTCTCAGATTTAATGGTCAATAATCCTTACCTGGGAAGCTTGGGTTTGTTTTTTTGTGTGGGTTTCGTGTTTTTTTTGTTGTTTTTGTTTTTTCATGTTAACATAGGCTTTCTTGGCTTTTTTCCTCCTGAGATTTTGCATCAGTAGGTTTGGAGGACCCAGTAAATTTGTGTTTTCAGTAATCTGGGCCATTGCTTTAAAAAAAACAACAACAACACTGATTTCAAGGAATAAAGAGATTTACTTACTCTTGTGTTGATATAAAGACAGAGAAAGATGCTTAATGATTCTTTTTTGTCATTAGGACCTTAGGGTAATTATGATAGTCATTGAATCTGTATAGCTATCTTTTCAGTCAAAGTTTAACAAATTGAGACTATTTGGGCAGGATGGCAGTTTATCACTAAATTGGTATTACTAAAGTTGAGAGAGAATACTAGAATAACGATAATCATAGCCATGGCATAGTGCTGACTTATAAATAAAGTACTATTCTTTGGTGATTGAAGTATTCTTGGAAGTTGCCTAATTAGTCTGATGCTAAGTGAATATTTAAAAAGATGGTGCTGATTAAGTAAGTTTTGTGGAATATAAGTTGGAGTATATCCTGTGGAGGTTTTTACCGCATGGTTGTGTAGGTAGTTACACAATAACAGGTAGGAATATGGTTTCAACTGAAAACAACAACAAAAAACCACTTTTAAAAGCATTATGTTCTTTTAAGAGAAAGTTCATGCTTGTCTAGTTTATTCCAGGTCTATGACTATGACAGTATAAAGCAAATTAGTTATAAAAAATGAATACTAATTGAGATTAATAAATATTTAGCCAGTTGAAAAGACAATTTTTATCAATTAATACACTTTGGAAGGCTGAAGGACAGATGGGAAACCATAAAAATTATGATTTAAGGTAGTTGCAAGTAAATTTACAAATATGCTAATTTTAGAAAATAGTATATAGAGACTATTCCAAGAGATTTCTTCTCGTTAAAATTTTCAGAATCAGTGTTATAGAGGAGAAAAGGGTTGAATCTTTTGGAGTTTTGATTCACTTGTGGGAATGTGATGTAAATTTTTTTATAAAGGAGCAGACACAAATAATATGACATAACATGTAAAGTTATTACTCACAGAATACCTCTTAAATGGTTGTTAAATAACTTGGTGTTTTCACTAGTAACTTAAAGTTTTGTGGGTATACTATTAGTGATTTTTATCACTATGGGGATAACATGCTAATAAAGACTTCTATATAATTTATTTAAAAGCTATTAAGATGTGGAAAAGGTTCAGTAAGCCAAGCACCTTAGAAAATAACATCAGCTGTTTGCTAGGTTTAGAGTGTATGTGTATAAATGTATATATAGGTGTACTTACCTTTACACAGTAAGTACCTAGAAACTAAATTATTTTAGAATGTCAACAGTTTAAATAAAAACTGGTGAGTCCTTTTATTAAATCAGTGAACACTAACTTAACCTGATCTGTAAATTTGATTCTGATATACTGGGCTTTTTCAAAATGAAACCTTTATATGCATATAGAATATGAGCATGCATATATGTCCAAAAGCCCTTAAAAGGAATTTGGCTTTTTTTTTTAATAAACACAACCAAACTCATTCTGCCTGTAAAATGTTCTTGCTAAAGTTTGCATCATTGACTAGCAAATTTACACTTTCATGTTTAAGATCTGCTAGGATTGTGTATGTAGATTTTTGTCAATGCCTGCCTTCCCCCAAATAAATCAGTTTAAAAAAAAAAAAAGATTGTGACCATTTCTATAAAATGTTCATGAAACAGAATAGCATATTCAGCTTGCACAGAAGTAAAATGAAGGTAACCACTCACAGAAGATTTTCTATTTTGTAAAAATGTGTAGCTTATATTTCAAAATCTAATAAAATCTGGTGTAAGAAGTAAACTTTCGGTTGGTTGATTATTCTAAATATATTTACTTTTTTAGTATAAATTATTTGAGGTGGTGGTGGGGAGGTATAAGATTGAGGTTAACAGGATTTAAATACGTCAATAGAAATTTGTTGGCATATTTTTATGAGATATGTTAAAGTAACATGGAAAGAACACTTCAGCATAATGAAACCTCGTAATCCCATATCTTAATTATTTATGTGCTGATGCAGCAGCAACTCCATCAGAAATTACAGCGGTCCTTCCAATCTGAGTCAAACAGACCTTGAAACTGTGGACCTGTAATATCCATAGAATTGGCTTACATCACCATTAAATACTTAATACAAATAAATCACTAAAGTGTGTGTGTATACACAATTAAGATTCAGCACAGCAAATTAAGCTGCATTTGAAATTTTGCACTATCTTGGTTAAATAAGGTACTCTGGAAATCATTACTATTTTTGTGAAGAGTTTGTATTCTGTAGTGTCCTCTCTTCCTGTATCAAATGTTCTTTGTGTACCTGGATATTTTCTTTCAAAATAACCTTTAGTTTTGTGAATACAATTTGAATTTCTTTTGTCATTCCTACCATGATCTAATGAGCTTCACTCTGCCCTTAAAACATCAGTATTTTTTTTTTGGTTGACTTGTATATTTAATGACTTTTAATAACAGCTTAATACCATCATTTATGAAGTAAATTACCCATGTCCAATATTTCCGTTTAATTATGGTGCTTTGTAAAGGGAGCCCCTCTTCAAGAGGCAGCTTGCCTTCCCTTAGGAAATACTCTCCTTGATAAGCACCTGCTTGCTTCTGTCATAGAAGCTACGAAGTGATTAATTTCAAATGGAAACACTAGCCTTCTCATCTGAAACCTTTCATTTGTTCCCTATTTCTTGTCCACCAAATACATACGTGTCTGAAGTTAACATGCAATACAGAGCTGCTGCCTTCATTTCCATCTGCTATTTTCTGTCTCCACTTGAGTGTTGTTGGCCTGCTTTAAAGCATGTCCTCTTGGAACCCTTCCCCTGTCACCTTCACTCCTTTACTGTCAAGACCTCACAGAGCATTCTCTTCTCCAAGAAGCCTACTGCTCCCATTTTTGTCAAGACTGTTGGTGTACTGAATTCTAATTACCTATATTAGCAGACCAAAAGCTTTTCTGGGTTAGCATCACCAAATTTTATTTCTAGAACAAAGTTCAGGTTGCTGGATGGTGAATTGGAGATGGGTGGGCAGAACTATTGGCACATGATTGCTTGGTTAATGGAGTGACAGTTATTTAAAGGCTGATAAATTCATAACTGTAGGAAATGACAGAAAAGTGTGGCTGTGAATGTGACACGTTGGTGTATGTTCATCCTTTCTGAGACCTAGATTGTTGTATATTCTGTTAAATGTATGCATGTGAGCATTATCTAGTAACCTGGTTTTTAAAATTCTCTGACTTTACAGGCTAAAGTTGGCAAACAGGATATAATAAGGTATATTTAGAATATGGGATGTTAGTTCATGGTATCAAGACCTCTTATAATTTCTCTCAATTCCTTGTGTTGTTAATGGAAAACTTAAAGTTCTTTAACTCTTGAACTGGGATTCAAAGCTAAAATGTCAGGTATGTGAAATACCTGTCCATCTTTCTGATTTAATATTTGTTTTTAAAGATCTTGTGTTCAAGAGACTGTGTCATTATAGATAAATAACCCATTTCTTCTCAGCTGTATCTGCCAAGCAGCCCTGTCAGCCCTGTTACCTGGAGAGTAACTTATGGTAATTGGACTACAGCAAGAGCCTGATTTGTACCACAAAGGTAGAAATCATTATCCTCTTTCATGCCCAGTGACCACTTACTAAGAACAGATTGAAGGGGGTGTGAAGACCTGCTTTTCAGAATGTCAGTGAAAGTCTCCTCACAGGTTTGATTTATCATTGACCATTTACCATCTTTATCCTAATGCTCTTTTCCTAGAAGTTACTCTTAACATAGAGCAGCCACCTATTAATTCACATACTCTGGATACAGGACTTCCCAGCAGGAACTACTTTCTGGAAGTTTATAGCATTTACTCAGGTTGATTCCATCGAATGGCTATTTTCCTTGTTTTTATCTAGAAGCTCTGGGGGATGCATTTGAAGACTGGAAAGAATAGTAAAGGTTAAGAACGATTGAGGAATTCTGTACAAATAACTGAGAACAACTTAATTTAGTAACATGATTAAAAGGAACTCAGGTGTACAATTGAGATCTCTACCAAGTTGTCAGTTATTTTTCATGTTTATTTCAAAATAGCCTGGGAAAGAAGTATTACAAGCAGGCCTTAAGTGGCAAAGCAAAGCAAGTAAGAATAGCAAGTAATAAGATTATGACATGTTTAGATTTAAACTACTCATTCAGTATATCTGCATATTCTGGGTAAAGTTCTGTAAGGCAGTTGAGAAATAGCTGTTAAAAGTATCTTGAATAATATCACCCAGATTAAGTATAAAATACCTTGTGGTCCCTTCAGCATCAAAATACCTCACACTTTGGTTCTCGCGAGTTCTTACTTTTCCAGCACCTAGTAAATAAAGTGACTTCACACCATGCCCAAGATGCGGGCCACCCACCAGCTACATGGCATGACAGCTCTGCAGGCTGAACGGCAACCTTGGTAGTTATAAGGCCATGGATAATAACCCCCCAGGGGTTCACAGATCTTCTGGCAGTGGGTGTAGCTTCGCCTACACTCAATACAGCAAATTCCTTCGTGATCCAGTCTAGGGTCAAATGTCATGCCTTCCCCTTCCTGCTGCTGTAAAACAAAAAAATTATTTTGTGTTTTCTTCATAAGAAGTTCATAGCGTGCACACTATTTTTCAGTAAGATCCTCAATATTACACTGCTATAAAAAAATCAGTCTGATTTTCTGTAAGGTGTTTATACTGCAGTATTCCTTTTAATGTTAAGTAACTTCCACTGGCAAAAGAAAGGTGGCTTTTTTAAATGTCATGCTAAGTTTGTCCATGCCTTTCATGAGCTATCATTACCACTCAACTAATAGTGACTCAGCTTGTTCTAAATAGGCAAACAAAAAGGAAGCATGATTCAGAAGTAGCATTTCTGCCACTATTAATTTTAAGTCACTTGAAAACTGGTACCTTTTTGTAGTAATGGCTTCCAGGGCTCTTGGGAGCACATTTTGAAACTCACTGATTTAGGTTAACATAATGCTACTCCAGTTGCACTTTCTAAAAACGCTTAGCTTTTACTGCCTTCTTTTCAATGGGAGGTCTCTAACCCTCAGGAAAGTAGCATACGTAATGTGTAAGAATTCAAGATCTTAAATTTTACCTTCTTGTTTCTTTTTTTTTTTTTAAAGATTTATTTATTTATGCATACAAGCACTGGGGTACAGGCCAGAGGTGTGGGGGGGTGAGAGGATTCACCACAGAGAGCAGGGAGCAGAACAGGCAGATCAACAGAAGCACACTGCTGAGGGGAGCAGCGGGCACAGCAGGAGAGGTCTGCAGCGCCATGTGGGTCCTCCGCCTGGCCGGCAGCAGGGATCGAACTCATGCTGCGGCGGCTGCCGCCCGCTTCATAGTGTGTTGCCCAACCCACTGCGCCACCAGGGAGGCCCACCTTCTTGTTTCTATGTGCCCTAATTATAGTTAAATAAAAGTAATATTGATCGAGTAAAAGTATACATTTTCACTGTGGGAAAGCACAGAACTGGAGGAACTTGTCCCATGCCAAATTTATGCGTTGGGTTTTCCTTTTTATGGATTTCAAGGGGTATCCTCTGTAATATGGTATTGCATTACATCGCCCAGAAGCCATTGTCAATGTAAATTCTTCATTGAATTTAAGAATCTTTCCTGAAAGTAACTGTAAGTTGGAAAATGCAGCACCAAACATAGGTTATGCTTGAACAAAGGGAACCTAAACAATTCTATGCCTGTTTGTATACAAAAAGTTGGAAGGTGGGGATCTTTTTTATTATAAAAATTTAAACTAGAATGTGGAAAAATTGTATATCGAGTATCATTTAGATTTGACAATTGCTACCTTTTGTCAAATGTGTTTAATCATGCTGTTAAGGTATTTTAATTCTGAAGTCAATTTTAAGAGAACTGGAGGGATTGTGACAGTTCATTCTTAAATATATTTTTGACCAAACCTCCATAATGACAGGATATTTTTCTGTCAACCACACACTGCCATCATCACACCTAACAAAATTAAAATTCCTTAACACCATCTGATGTAGTCTGCTCAGGATTTTTCATTAAATGTTTTAACTTCGTACTCTTTCCATGTTATTCCCTATCTGGGACAGCAAAAAGAAAACCATTAGCTAACTCTTCTGGAAGACGCTGGTTGGTTGGTTGAGGCATTTCCTCATGAGGGTGAAGTGAAGGTTTGTTGAGATTAGAAAGTTGGAAAGAAATCTCAGGTGGTTGGCCTGAAGTATTTCCTTAAAGGAATTTGTAAAGAACACAGACCATGGGAGGTGTTTATGCTTAAAACTCAACAGGTAATAAAGGAATAGTTGGATATAATTGGAGTTATTCAAGAAATGTATATCACTGAAGTCTGGAAACATTAAAGTCGCGTCCTGCCCTGTTGTGAAGAGGCTGATGCCCTTGTCCCTTGAACCAGATTCAGCTACTTGGGGAATAAGCAATAGTAAATTTTGTCTATTTAGATTTAATTCTTTTTTTTATTCTTTGAGCTTTAGAGAATAAAGTACTGTGGTGTCCAGTATCTTCTGATAAGCTTTGGGCAGTTTAAAAATATTTTTCCCTATAAGTCTAAAATATATTAGTCCAAAATGACTATATAGTCATTTATATATATATAAATTATTTATATATTTACATATAGTACTAATAAACTAGAACTATATTTGCAACACATGGAAATAGGTTCTATAGAAAAAAAAAAACAAACCATGAATGACTTACCTGAGTCTATCAGTAAAGACACACAATAAAACAACCATGAGATACAATTTTACACCCAAGAATAAAGATATTTTAAAGTTTGATAGTCGTTACTACTTGAAGATGTGTAGCTGGTGTAATTCCTTGGAAAACAATTTGATACTCTTCACTAAAATGTAAAATTTCCATCTACTTTGACCCAAGAGCCCCGTGTATCAGTATTTGTGCTAAAGACATACTCCCACTTGTGTACAAGAGGTTTAATAAGACCATCAACCCTGATTACATGAATACATTAAGCATTAACTATGCCAAATACAGTGCTAAGAGTTTCACCTGCCTTAGTTTAGGTGGTTACTGAAGTAATCATTACCTCACCTGACACCTTCCCATAACCTTATGAGGCATGTACAAGGCTGTAGAGACTATTAAAAGTATTTGCAACAAGAAAAGAAAGGAAAATGATTTACCTGTCTGTCAGAGCAGAACTAGCTAAATTTCTGTAAATCTATACACACAATGGAATTCAAGGTAGCAATTAAAATGAATGCGGTGAGTCTATGTAGAAAATATAGATCAATCTCCAAAATATGGTCTGGTAACTGGGAAGAAAGTGAAGTATAGAAGTTTTTTACAGGCTCTTGTGTCAAATTTTATGTGTGTGTGTGTGTGTGCGCGCGTGCACGCGCATGCACCTTATGCAGAGAAATTGAAAAAACAGCTGTTAATAGGTTGCACTGGGAAGGGTGTGAAGTAGAAGAGGAACTCACTTGTAGATCCATTCATACTGTTTAAAAATACAAATATGTCTATTACTTTTTCAATTAAAACATGTTACAAGTAAATACTATTCTACGTTCACTCTGCAGACTACAGTAATGGTAAATAATATTTCATCAAAGATTTAAGATGGTTTCAGCTTGTTGGTGTCATCCTTGCAAACACCAGTTCTCAACGTTTAGTCTACAGTGTGTCTTTCCTGGGTGAGTGTCTCCCTTCTGACTACAAGACCCACATGAAGGATTCTCCTGCCCGGCAGCGTGCAGGAGAGAGGGCAGATTCTCAACAAAGGCCTGCTGAGTGGATGAGTAAAGTGGATGTTAAATGGGGGAAATAATACTTTCATTCTGTGGATTGCCTCCAAGGCACTCTTGGAACCATTTTTAAAATAATCAAATTTCTAATACAAATTTGTTTTAATGGATTTACCTGTGACAAAAACAAAAGCAGGGGCCTCCCTGGTGGTGCAGTGGGTTAAGCAATGTCCTATGAAGCAGACCGCAGCCACTACAGCGCAAGTTCGATCCCTGCTGCTGGCCAGGGAAGGGACCCACATGGTGTAGCAGACCTCTCCTGCCTGGCCCGCTGCTCCCCTCAGCAGTGTGTTTCAGTCATTCTGCCTGTTCTGCTCCCCGCTCTGTCTCTGGTGGATCCTCTCACCGCCCACACCTCTGGCGTATACCCCAGCTCTTGTATGCATAAATAAAATAAATCTTAAAAAAAAAAAACAAACAAAAGCAGGGCACAGAAAACACCTTTGAATAAGGATTAAAGCCAATCAGTTTTTTTCTAGGACAGAAGCACTGCTTAAATATTTTTACCTTCATTTATAAACCTTCAACAAATCAATTAAGATGTAATTTAAAATAATCGATAAAAGTTTCAGTGGAATACTAAATGCTCATTTGACACCTCTGGCAGAAATACCACCATTTCAACGTCACAGGCCCGCATCAGTCTGAGCACATCATGAAAAACAGCACTTACATGGTAAGGGTTATCTGGGTTGAAGGGCTCCGAATCCTCCTGAACACTGGGTCTGGTTTCATTATTTGGTCTTCCGGGGCCTGGGTTGCTCCGTGGTCCATTGCGTGGTCTTCTTGTAGTACTTGTAACAATTTTTCTTACCAATTCTCTTCTTTCTCTCTGGATGTCTGCCAAAAAATTTTTAAGTTAATTCCTTCATTTGAATTAAAGGGGTTTGTCTGAAAACCTTTAGGAAAAGATATAAAAACACATGACTAGACGCTATCTAAATTTTTCTGATGATTTTTTATAATAATAAACATGCTTCAGTTTTGAGCTAGTAGACAAACATACAAATAACTAGCATTTGGTTTTATAATAGTAATTAAAGTATCTACAGCATGGGTCTCCCTGGTGGCACAGCGGGTTGAGCACCACACTGTGAAAAAGCCGCAGCAGAGGAGCATGAGCTGGATCCCAGGCCAGGGAGGGGACCCACATGGCACAGCAGACCTCTCCTGCCTCCCTCACTGCTGCCCTCAGCAGTGTATTTCAGTCTGTCTGCCTGTTCTGCTCCCCACTCTGTCTCTGGTGAATCCTCTCACCTCCCGCATCTCTGATCTGTACCCCAGCTCTTGTATGCATAAATAAATAATTTTTTTAAAAAAATAGACATAGCAAGGTGGCTGATAAAAATCTCTTCTCAATCTCCTTTTTCTTTGCCAGCCTCTGCTATAGAATTTGAAGAAGTAAAATACCAATCAATTCCCTAGCCTCCTTTGCAGATAGAAGTGGCCAGATGAGGCTCTCCTGGCTAGTGAGAGACAAACAGAATGAATGAGCTAAAATGGCTTCTGGGAAAGCTTTTGCTTTTTGCTTTTGCTTTTGGCCTCTACTGTCTTGTCTTCTCTAGAATGGTGATCTGGGTTCTGAGAGGCAATTTGTGATCAGAAGTGATAAGCCAGCACACTACTGGTAGCAAAATGGTAAGCTACGTAAAGACCTGATGTCACTGAGTAGACGATAACACCAGAAATCAGTCACCAGAGTCCCAGCTACATGAAAAAGGCAATTGTGCTTGTTGAAACTACTGTTGACTAGGTAGTCTGTTGCTTGCAGCCCAGTGCATCCTTAATGGATTGATGATAAATGTATAAAGCCTTAGATTTTTAAGAAGATTTGTTTATCTTGACTGATTCTTTAAAAGTTCCTATGGGGTTGAAAAAGCAGAATTTTAATTTTTTTGTAACTTTTTTTTAACTGAGGGAACTGATTTACAACACTGTATATGATGTAGGGAAATCGGCTCACATCTTCAGATATGTTACTAAAGCAGATATTTTTATACATGGGGGCTTAGGAAAACCAAGTGACTTGACCAAGAGTACAAAACAGAGGAATTGGCAGAGAGGAATTGAATGTGAGCTTCTGTGGCGAATTCCAGCCTAGTGCTCTAGTAAACCACACTGCCTCACAGGTCCTGCAGCCTGACATAGGCTGCTGAGTAAAAGAGCATCGCAGTGTGGCTGGGGCAGCTTCTGACTCCGTTTCTACTGTAAAAATGGAATGACAATAGTAATGACTTCACAGGATAGTGATGGGGTTAGTGAGAGTTTGAGTCTCAGGGTTTTGTGGCAGTGTGTGGCACATAATAGGCATTCACTTACCACATGATGATTAGTCATGCTGTGTTACTAATGAGGACTTAGGTGTGATTAACAGCCAGAGAGAGCATCCACTGATGGCTTTTTGGTTTCAGAGGCATGTTGGAGAAGCTTCAGGGGGATGTGGATTCAAACCTCAGTGCCACCTCTTTAATAGAATGAGCTCAGGTGAGTTAATCTCCATGAGCCTTAGTTTCTTCACCTGTCTAATGGGGATATCAGGAGTCATCCAGACCATTGCTGGTGTTGGTAAGGATTAGATGATGACAAAATGAAAGCACTAGCTCACTGCTTTGCACACAGCCAGAGCTCAGCAGACAGGAGGGCTGACCTTTGCTCTGATACCATTCTCAGTGTCTCTGCTAATTTGGCCCTGTGATGCTCATGACCTGCCAGCCAAAAGATCCAAGGGCAGGGGCTGCTGGACCCTTGAGTCAGGGAGCTTGTGTCAGAATTAGGTGGTGGGGAGTCAGGCATCCTCAGACAGAGTTTCATTGTCTTGATTTTATTGTAAAATGTGACTATATTAGAGATTGGGGGAGGGGGAATCCCCATTTTTTTTTATTTGTGCAATTTTTTAAACTATACATTCTATAAATGTGCTAAAACACACAAGATAAAACTGACCATTTAAACTTTTTTTTTTAAGATTTCATCCATTTGTGCACACAAGAGCTGGGGTACAGGTCAGAGGTGCGGGGGGTGGGGAGGAGGGATGAGAGGATTCACCAGAGGCAGAGTGGGGAACAGGACAGGCAGATCGACAGAAGTGCACTGCTGAGGGGAGCAGCAGGTGAGGCAGGAGAGGTCTTGAATTCCACAACGTGGCGCTCAATCCCCTGAACCCCAGGGAGGCCCTGACCATTTAAACTTTTTAAGTGTGCAGTTCCGTGTCACAGAGGACATTCCCGACACTGAGCCACCACCTCCACTCTTTGTAGCACTTTCTCATCATCCAGAGAGAAACTGTGTCCTCATTAGACAACAGCCCCACAACCCCCCACCTCCTGCCCTGGCAACCACCATTCTACTTTCTGTCTCTACGGTTTTCCCTAGATACCTCATAAGTACAGTCCTACAGTGGCTGCCCTTCGGTGTCTGGCTTATTGCACTTAAATGTTTTCACTTGTGATAAAAAGCCTTCATTTTTAATGTCTGTTATATTCTCTCCTATGGCTACACCAACACTTAATCTTTTTCAGATCTGGGGGCATTTAGGTGGTTCCTACTTTTCTCATACTTCTGTACTGTTATTCTTGTATGGCTGTTGTGATGACTGAACACTGAAGATAGGGCCTTGTAGTTGGGCTGTGAGGGCCAAGTTGAATCTTGGATGTTGGGAATAAGCTCTCCCAAAGTGTGAAGGTTCTCATCCCATCAGTCCTTCTAGAATCACCAATACACTGTCTTTCCATCCCTACCCCAATCCTCTTGCCATGCCCCATTATTTTCCCATAGCACCTACATCATACCATACAACTTTCTCATTTGATGAATTTTTAAATATTAATTTTTTGATTGAGATAATGTTGATTTCCAACACTATGATTTAGGGGTACAGGATCACACCTCTTCTTCTGTATGTTACCACACCAAATCTACCACCAAGGCACCTATAATGCTCCTTTTGAGCCCCTTTCTCTCATTTCCCCCTCCTCCAGTGCTCCTTCTCTGGTAGTCTCAGTTCTGTAGTCATATTTCTAGGGTTTGTTTTCAATCTTATATATTTTAATTTAATGGTGATTTCCTGCTCCCTTTGAGGGCCTGACTTCTCAGCTATTCTCACCCCCAGTGTACCCCAAGCAAAATAGGAATTGGCACATTACAAGCTTTCATTAAGTGTTTTCTCAGTGAATGAATGAACTCCATGGGTAAGAGATGCACCCTCAAACAGAAAGTAACTAGGGAGAGTTCGGCATGGTGGCAGAGTCAGAGACTAGCCCTTGGCTGTGGAGGTGACAAGGTATTAGAGAAGGAGTTCCAGGTAATGGATACAGGAAGACCCATTCCAGACGGAGGCAGGTGGAGAACTCAAAGTCAGAATGAGGCAAGTAGTCATGGAACTGTGAGCTGCACCTACCCACTGGGGCAAGAGGCAGGGCTGGTAAAAGTGACAGTCCACACGTCAGCGCCTCCCTAGCCCCTGAGTGAGGCACACGCTACTCTCTGCATCTTTTCTCACCAAGTCTGCATGTGGTCTTGGGATTCCTTTCAACTCACTCTTCCAGAAAGATACTGCCAGTGGCTTACCAATTGCATCCTATGTGCCTTGTCTGGGCTAGAAAGTAATTTTATCCAAGCTTTGGAACAAAAATCGACTAGTGAACTGTAGGAGTAAGTTAGCCTTCACAGACTTAGAAGCCTGACTTTCTAAACCTGACAAGATCCTTTTTTTCTTTAAATTGTGGTAAAATAGACACAAAATTTACAGCAGTTTAACCATTTTAAGTGTGCTGCTCAGTGGCAATAAGTAATTCACAATCCTTTGCAATAATCAACTCCATCTACTTCTGGAACTTTTTTCTTCTACAGAACTGAAACTCTGCACCCATTAAACAGTAACTGCCCATTCCTCCTCCTAAGCATTGTAGTTTTAGCACAAGTATTTTCTTTATTTCCATGCTGTTCTCTCTCAGTGTTCAATAAAATCTTTCAGAAAACACATGCTATCTCAGTTGTGTCAGGAGAAAGGCCTTTTATCCACATTTGAGACAGAATTACAAAATGGTCCTTTGGGACCCAATGGGGTGACATAAGTGTGGGTGAAATAAGAGCATGTACCCCTGGAGATGGAGAACCTTGAGGGGTTGGTGTGTGGAAAAGCCTGGCTCACAGGAACAGCTACCCTTCCGCACCAGAAATAGCTCAAGGGTATGTTCCAACCTAGCTCTGAATCCCAGGGGCCCTTTGTTTATTTTCACCAGACCTGGAAGCTGATGCTCCAGTCTTGAACTTGAGGAATCTCAGCCTGTACCCATAAGTTTAAGAATGAACACAATAAAGATGCAGTGATCTGACAGCTTTCTGGTCCCTTGATTCTATACCTTAGGAATAAAAAATGTAAAGTTGGAAAGTGCAAACAACTGAGATTTAGGGGCAGAGGGGACAGAAGTAGGAGTGTCATAAATAAAAACTTCAGTTGATACAGTTGTTCTAATCTGATTCCTGTTAACCCAGTGGCTCAGTCCTAACCCATAACATTCATGGCTGTCACTTCCTTCCCTTTGAGCTCCCTGCCAGTTACCGCCACACTGTGGCACTGTGATGTGCATCCTGATTTATCTTCCTCGTTACCTTCCAGGCCTGTGAGGAGGGTCCCAGTAACCTCACATGAGAATAGGAAGAATTCCAAGCAGATTAAGGTAATTTAAAATGTTACCGTTTGGATATGTTGGTTTAAGCCAAAATATAGGGAGATCGCCACAGAGTTCCAAGACTTTAGAGCTCAAGAAGCTGTTGTCCTTCACAGGCTGGTCTACAGCCACCCAGATGAGAGAATTTTCTTCATATTTAACTGGCATGATCTTGCCTTCCTGTAAGAAAGTACAAATGAAATGCACGGAGCAAAGAGGACAGTGGAAATTGCTGCACATTAAGATTCATGTGGTAAAATATTATTTTGTCTCATGACAACTTTTTTTAAAGAGACATTTATTGCATAGAAGAATTGGGGTGTGGGCTAGAGGTGCAGGAGGTGAGAGGATTCACTGGAGACAGAGTGGGGTGCAGAAAAGCAGATTGGCTGAGGTACACTGCCGAGGGGAGCAGCGGGTGAGACAGGAGAGATCTGCTGTGCCATGTAGGTCACCTCCCTGGCTGGGGATTGAACTCAGGCCGTAGCAGTGATAGCACTGAGAAGTAACCCTTAGGCCACCATGGAGGCCCTATGTCATGACAATTTAATGTGTGTGTGTGTGCCTGTGCACAAGTGTGTGCATGCACATGCACTGGAAGGTTCTAATCTTTGGAGCTGTATTCACACTATTCAGCATCCCTCCTCACTTCGCCCTGCCTTTGGGTAGCTGGAATGTATGAATCTGAGTATCCTGAGTAGAAGTGAAAATTACTTGATACCAACTTTGAGATTTAGGTTAATCTGATGTTTTTGATCAAAGATGATTTTGAGGAAAAGCAATTGAACGGACGCTGGAATGTTATAAAGGATAGAGGAACCTTTCATTTGAAGTGAAAATCCTTTGGGGTTTTGTTCTGCAGCTCCCGAACAACAATGGAAAAACAAGTGATTGGTTCTTTAATGTCTTCAGTTCAAAGTATTATTTAACATAAACCATTTCTACATTTCCCAGCTATAACAAAACATATTTCAGATGTTCCTCACATCAAGCACACCACTGAGATTTCAAAGCTAAGCCCTGGATTTACTTCTACGGCAAGATGCTGAGAATAGTTTGATAACCCAGGAGACAAATTTATTTTGCCAGTTTGTTCCTTTCATGTGCTTATGTGTTTGCAATAGGTTGGAGAAATTAAAATGTTTTCTTCTTATTTTTAGCTAAAAGCAGCACTTCATTTATGCTTTCTCCCTCAGGCACATGGCTGCATGAAAACAACTTGAAGTTATTGGAGGAAGCTAACATTCAGGTAATCCAGTTATTTACCTTAAATTAAATGGATGCATGCAGGAAACGAATGCTCTTTGGGTATAGTAGCTTTCTAAAGTTATACAAACTAATGAAAAATTTATGAGAGCAAGAAGTGATGCATAAATCTACCCCATCATAATCTAAAGTGTGTGGGGGAAGAGTGGGGAGAGTCGGATGATGCACATACATACAACCCACAAGTGAGGAATGTTAATAAATTGTGGCATATACGCTCAGTGGCCAACTCAGTCTTCTTCCTCTCTCCTTTGTCTTGCAACATAACCCTGCTTTTGTTTGAGGAGAGAATACATCTGGCCCTAGAAAAGACACTGGTTCTCTTGGCCTCTCTAGCAATGAGGGGTACCAGTGTGACCTGCTCTAGTCAATGAGACCCAGGCTGAAGTATGCTGGGAGAGGGAAGCCTTCTGCTTTTCCTGGTTCAAGGGAAGTCTGGGTTGGCACCGCTCATCCTCTTCCTGCCTTTCTTCCTGGTGTGCATGGTTGATGTTTGGAACCACGAGGAAAGGCCAAACACTCTGTGATGCTGGCCACTGAGTCAATGCCTGCATTTACCTCCCCTCCATGTCCTGTGCTGTGGTAGAAACATCCCTATTTGTTTAAAGCACTCTTAAGTATGGTCTCCTGCCACGGACAGTCACAAACACTTTGTCTGAGTGTGGTTTCATTCATCATGCACAGTACAAACAACTAGAACATAAAAAAAAAAAATGATCTACTTCTTGGGCTAAGAAAAAAATTAGATGCAGACAAATATTTAAATACAAAACTACTCACCACAGCGAATATAAAAATGATTTTGAATTATTATTTGACAATGAAAAATTGAAGATATTTGAAGTATTCAAGAACAAAAGACTTAAAATTATAATCATATGATGACATACAACACATCCATTATAATCTCCATTTTAAAAGAATTAAAGTGAAATGAAAATAATAAGAATGTACAACAGTATAATTTCAATTATGAAAAGAATAGCACCAGAACATGAAACAAATTCACCAAAACACTAGCTATCTGTGGATTCTATAATGGTGGGTGTTTTTTTCTCTTTTATGTCTTTCCCAAATTTTCTACAAAATCAGGAGAAAAACTTGTATTTGAGAAAAGCCCAGGAAATGTACAGCCAACTTTTGATTAGATCTGGCTTAGCTATGGTGGAGAGGTGGTCCTAGAAGATAGGAGAAGAGAACTATGTCTACTTATGGGGAAAATGTCAGGGATTTCTAAGAGACTAAAGGTTTCTTAACAGAAATTGAGTGACATTACTGAAAAAAAAATTGGTAACGCAGTAACAAAAGTTCAAAGGTCAGAATACAGGCATCGTGGTTTGTTTATGCACGATGCTAGACGGTTCACACTGAGAGCTCCGCCTTTGGTTTGAGAGCAACACCCTGAAACATGGTCCAAGGAGGATAACTAGATCAACAAGGTTCTGGAAAACATGGCCCAGCATGAATAGTTAGGGAAACTAGGAGTCAGAAGGAGAAGACACAGGACGTAAGAGTCAGCTTGAAAAATTCTGCGGTTTGGTAGCTGATCTAAGACGATGGACTAGCAGAGCCTGGCGTGCCTCATCCTCCATGGACAAAACAGACAGGAGAACCTGCACTTGGAAGAGAACTGGGGGCTTGATGGTTGGCACAAGGAGGTGAAACAGACACCACTGGCAGGAGTAGTAAGCCTGAGAAAGGGTCCTGCTAGGAACAATATTGGGCCACTGACGTGGGCTCCCAGAGTTGCCCTCCATTCCTAGCCCACCTTCCAGAAAGAACATTGCTGCTAGTAGGCAGGGAGTGATGCATTTAGCCTGGTATCTCAAAAGGGACTCAACCCTCACCTGGACCAGATCCCAGGGCTTCCCTCAGTTCCCAAGCTAGGTGAGTCCCACTTGCCACAAAGAACTCTGCTGGTGTGAGGATGGAGCTGACACACCTGAGGCTGCTAGAGGCTAGTCTGGCAACTTGGAGAAGTTCCAGTCTCTCCTCTCTCTGGGTTAGGTAGGTATCTGGACAGTCTATGTCCAGATTGTCATAGGTGACCATATGATGGTCACTTCCCCTGGTGCCTGCCTATGGTGCACTTTTGTGCTTGAGCTTCAGGGGAAAGGCATTGCCAGCAAAGCTTGTTGAGATCAGAATTAGGCTATGGCAGAGTCTACGGCAGTGTGGGGCTTCTGGGAGTGGACCAGTGGTGGAGTCTGCCTTGACCTGTCTTGAGCAGACAATGATTGAAGATCCTTCCTTTCGCTCAAGCAGCTGTAGTACTGAGGGAAGTTTATGCCTTTGTCAATCAATGGCAGCAACTCCATATCACAGCCCCCCACCCCACCCCCACAGCCCAATCTCTAGCCCTCACACCTTTGGCTAGGTTCTTTGACTACCAACCTGTGCTGGCTCTTGAATTCTAGGCACCCTTATTGGTGATAAGGTTTAAACCAATACAACAGAAAGCATAGCATTCAAGACCAACACCCTTGGCCAGTACTCTGTGGCCTGCAAATTCTAGAGCAAGTCTACAACATAACTGGGAAAAAATTTCTAGCTTTAATCCATAGAAATAATCACAGAACATCAAACAGAATAAGGAGGTAGAGGAATCTACTCTGATTAATGGATCAAGACAAAACCCTGGAAAAAAATTTCTAACACAACAGAATTAACCACGCTGCTGAAGGAATATTTCAGAGCAACAGTCTTAATGATGTTTACTGAAGTCAGAAGAACAATGGCTGAACAAAGGGAGAAATACAGAGAGAAAAATATGAGAATGCTCCATACAGAAGTCACAGAGATAAAGAATGCAACAATTAGGCTTACAAATACAACATAGGGACTCAATAGGAGACTCAATTAGGTAGAGCAACAAGTCAGTGAGCTGGAAGATAGAGTGGTGGGATCATTTTTAAAAGACAGGCAAGAGGACAGTAGAATTAAAAAAAAAAGAAGGCAACAAAACAGTCTCATGGAACAGCACCAACGTGGACAGTGTTCACATCATAGGGGTTCTAGAGGAAGAAAAGAGCAAGAAAGGCGCAGAAAAAGATACACTAATAAGTGGGAGCAAAAAATTGCACATCATACATCTCACAATGGGCTAATATCCAAAATCTCCAGAGAACTAATACAACAAATACAAAAAAATAAATAACCCCATCAGAGAAGTACACAAAGGTGCTAAATTGATACTTCTCTAAAAAAGGCATATAAATGCTCACCAGGTACATGGAAAAAATTCTCCTTATCATTTACCATCAGGAAAATGCAAATCAAACCACAATACAATACCACCTCACATCTGCAAGAATGGCCCATATCAAAAAGACCAGAAATAGCAAGTGTTGGCAAGTGTAGAGAAAAAGGAACACATATACTGTTGGTGGGGATGTAGATTAGTCCAGCCTCTATGGAAAATAGTATGCAGATTTCTTAACGCATTAAAAAATAGATGTGCCATATGATCCAGAAATCCCTCTCCTTAGTATCTACCTGAAGAATACAAAATCACCAATTTGAAGAAATCTCTCCTCTTTATGTTCACTGAAGCAGTAGTTACCATAGTCAAGCTGTGGAAACAACTTAAGTGCCCAAGGACAAAGGAGTGAATAAAGAAATGTGGTACATGCACACAATGGAATACTATACAGCTATAAAAAGATGAAACCTTGCTATTTGCAGCAACATGGATGGAATTGGAGGTGATGATGCTAAGCAAGATAACTCAGGATAAAAATATATACACAATCATGTGTGGGATATAAAAAGCAAAACAAAGCAATACAAAATCAAACTGAAACAAACCCTTGAAATTTGACTGCATAACAAAGGCTTCCAGAAAGGGTCAGGGTGGGGTGGGTGCAAAGGAGGGAAGGGGTCTAAATGGACTGTGGGACTGTGGTGGTGGGGTAACTGGAGCTTTGATGGTGGGCCTGTGTGATAACATGCACTCGCACAGGTGTGAACTGATATCCCTAAAACATATAATGTAAAACAACTTTACCCCAATAAACATAATTTTAAAAAAAGCTCCCAGGTTTGTTTTTAGCTTCTGTTTAGCTTTGTTTTGAGACAACTCCTGCTGCTGTTCCTGGGAGGGCAAGCACTCAGGCAGTTTCCGGGCACCTTTACTTACCCTTAGTTTTCCTTCTTTTGTCTTGAGGGAACAGGTAGTTGCTTCACCTCCCTCTCAGGAGTACTGAGAGGCTCAAAGGTGATCATAATAAAATTAATAATTGTAGCAACCATCATCTACTCATCATCTAGGAGGTTCCAGTGGCCACGGGGACAGTATCCTAGTTGGTAGATGACAAACTGAGGCTCAAAGAGTTGAAGCCACGTCAACACATAGCAAGGGACGGAGCTGGGATTTGAACCCGTGTTTTTCTGACTCCAAAGTCTACTCCTTTCTCCCATATTCTTCTGTGACTTAAATTGATGTCCAGAATGCATGTGACCACTTTATAAGCCCTAAAGTATGAAATACATGTAGGGCATTCTTTTTAAATGTGTCATTAGATCTCTATGTGAAATTCTTAAAGTAATTTTTAAATGAGCTCAAAGGCAAGTTATTAATAATAAATAGAAGAATTATGCTTTAAAATTCTCACAAGTTTGACACATAAAAAACGGAATTTGATATAGGGCTGAATTTAAGCTAATGGGAAGAAACCGTAGGGAGAGCCGTAGCAGCTCACAGACAGGGAAAAGAATTAGAACCACTTCCAGTGAAGTAACCTGGCACAGGGAGGAAACACTCCATATTGCCTTCTATAGGAAGCTGGGAGATCACCTACTGAGGAATCCCCACACTGAGTGGAGCTGAGGCTAGAGGCTCTGAGGCCCTTTGATGAAGCTTCTATCATGTGGAGTCCTTGACGTCACCTTCATCACTGATCAGATGGTTCCCTAACTTCAGGCAAATAAGGGCCATGTGAACACCAATCCCCTTGACACACTCTAAATATGGTTTCCCCAAACCTTTAAGTACACTATGCATCATGTAAGGGTGATTACTTGGAACCGATCAGTAGGACCACAAGACTTTAAATTCATCTGTCAGGGAAGAAACAGAACGTCTGTTCTGGCCACGCGTTTATCCAGGAACTAGATATGGAAATGGCCGTGTCTTTAAACAGTGTCTGCCAAGCTGTTGTGCTATCTGGAGCACATGATACCTACCAGTTCAGAGGAGATGCTCTGTTTGGTCACAGTGCCCACCTCAGGAATGCGAGCCTTCACCTGGGCTTTGATGTAGCACTTCTCCCCTCCAGCAAAACGGATTCCTGTGATGCCCTAGGAGACAAAAGTTTATCCATCTATCTGTCCACCCATTCACATATTCAAGGACTGTTCACTGAGCGCCAGGTGCTATACCAATATAGGGATGAACAAAAAAAGATGGAATCTCTGCCCTCATGGAGCTTACCTTTCAGCCTCACTTATCAGTAAACAAAAATAGAGACGAAGCCACGTGGTGAAAACAGCTATGAGAAAAGTAAAACACTGTGAGGCAGGAATGAGGGATCACATTCCAGGCAGTGTGGTCAGGGGAGTGCTATACGAGGGGTGGCATGTAAGAGAAGTATGCTAATTGCTCCACCTGCACCCACAAGCTCAGATGAAATGTAGTATTTTCTACCAGCTGTCTTTGACTATGCCAGGTCAAACTTATTTTTTTTGCTCTGAGTTTTGGTAAGCCCTCCTGTCTCAGCCTCCGATTGGCACAGAGTTCACACCGCTGGGATGGTAGAATCTGTGATTGTCATCTCCCTACTCAACTATAAACTTCAGATTAGTGTCTAAGTCTGTTTTTCCATCTTTTTGGTGATCCCACAGAAATTCTCAGAAGATGTCAATTCAATTAATGAATTCCGTGAATTCTGATTTTTCCTCATTTCATGAGACTAGAATGAACCAGCACCAGGAGCTAAACTCTGCTCCTAGACTGTACCCAAGGACTTGTTTTGTTTAGTCCCTCGTGAGACATAAACAGTGCCTACTCATCTGCCAAGGGACCAATCTCCAGGGGAAGCCGGGCCACCGGTCCGGGTCTTGGCTGACAACTCGGCACTGCCCTGCACATGCACCGCCAGAGGGACACTATGCTGTCCCCAGAGTGGCTACTTTCACCCTGCTGACTAATTTCAACATGAGTGGCCAAAGACCGTATCGAAGGACTGAAAATTTCATGCCATAAAACTGTAGACACCGACACAAGTTCAAACCTTGTCAAACTTATATTGGAGTCAGGCAAATTTTGGGAAAATATGGAACTTGTTCCAGTGTCAATGCCACAGAAGGGGAGAAGAAAAGCATTTAGAAACCCAGGGACCTGGCTCAGGATTCAGCCCCCTTAAGTGAAGAATGAAGTGAAAAGCAAGGCACGCTTGTGGACATTCACAGGATGTTATGTAACCCCACCATAAGTAATCTCAGAACCAGGAGCCCCACAAAAGCTGGTGGGTGAGAGGAGAACTGAGAGGGAGAAGCTCATTTTTCCTGAAAATCCTCATTATTTGTCTTGCAGCCTGACTGGCTATGTACACATATGTGACTCGTTTCACTTTTTCTCCCAGCATCCCCTGTTAACTGGAGCCTCGTGGTGACCTTGCCCCTGTGCTGGGCAAATGAAGATTTCTCAGGCTTGATTGCTCATGGAATGTGCGCCTCTGCCCTCTGTGGCTGTCACCTGCAATCTTGAATGCAGGAGGCGCTAGGGAGCGTAGGCTCGGGGTATGCATGATGGTGGACACCTGGAGTATGGTGTGCACACCTGAGCCGAGAGGCTGTGCCTATAAGGTCGACGTCATAGAGGACGGAGTGTGGTAGCAGAGACCGGTGGAGGATGGCTATGGGAGGAAAGAGCACACAGAAGTTCACAGGGGGGCCCAAGTTGCTGTTTCTCTGTTGGCTTGTTTTCGCTAACCTGTGGGAATGAGACCATGGCTCCAAGTTTCTCTTTTAAGATGCCTGAACTGATGATGAACCTACTGAACCTGGGACGGTTGCAGAACACCCTGCTTTACAGAGAAGGAACTCCAGGCTGACTGCAGAGGTCATGACTCAGTGCAGCAGAATCACCTGGGGAGATTCTAAAACCACAGAGGCCTGGGCATCTTCCAAGAGATTCCTACTTAATCGGCCTGGGTGGTGTTCAATCACTGATAAGCTTAAAGGGTCCCTTGGTATTTCTCACATATAACCAGGCTGAGGACTGCAGTGTAGGGGAAATGATTTTGTTCAGGGAAACAAAGTTTTTAATGACTGAAATAGGCTGCTACAGTCTGTGTCCACACTCCCCCAACCATTCTGTTGTTGAAACCTAACCACCTCAAGAAGGTATTTGGAGTTGGGGCCTTTGGGAGGTAATGCGGTCATGGGGCGGTGCTCTAATGAATGGGCTAAGTGCCCATATAAAAGGGGCTTCGAGTTCTGGTGCCCCTTCTGCCATGTGAGGAAACAGTCCAAAGGTGGTTGTCCATGAATCAGGAAGCAACCTGGACTAGACACTGACTACCAGCATCTTCATCTTGGACTTCTTGGCTTTGAGAGCTGTGAGAAATTTTATGTTGTTTATGTCACCCAGCTGGTAATTTGCCATAGCAGCCTGAGTGGACTAAAACAGCCTTTTGGCCCAAGTTTCCTCTGCCGTGGTTCACAAACTTGTCCTTGCATCAGAATTATCTGGGGGACTTCTAAATCAAACAGTGTTGGGCCCACCTCCAGAGTTTCTGACTCAGTATATCTAGAGTGAAGCGTAAACTTTGCATTTAGGCTCTTAGGTGCTTCTGCTGTTGGTGTCTTTGGGAACACGCTTTGAGAATCACTGCTCTTAATTGTATTACCTCCTGAAGGAGTGCTGCTTTTATTTTGCATGTAAATGTAGGACTCCTAGTTTGAAAAACAGCAGGCATGGAAGGAACTTCTTCCATGTGATATGTTCACTTGACTTCAAGCTCTCATATTGCCTGAATGTAGGTGAAAGAGAGGAAACACCATGTAACCATTACCATATCCCTGAAGGAAAGAGTTTATTCTATTGAAGGATTCAAAGCCCTGAATGTGTATCTAGTATTGAGTTAGTTCTGATGCTCTACACACTGCAGAGAGCTGAAACCCCACAGGGATGGGTCTAGAGGGAGAGAATTCACACATATTAACCACCATGTCTAGCTACAAATCTACGCCAAGCAGTGAGATATATGAAGAGATTAAACAGAGAAAATGAAAGCATAAGAAAGTCAAGCAAACCTCCTGGTTTTGCAAATAAACAAGGCCTTAGAAGCTGGTGATAATGAAGAAATTTGTTAACAAAAGTAATGAGTGAAGAGGCCAGTGATCTGACATTCTTTAATCGAGACCATTAATCTCATTTAAGCCACACTTTTTTCCCTCTAGGAGATCTCATCTATTTCTGTGGCTTAAACCAGAAGTTCCTGAGGAGGACAAGAGGTCCTTCCCCAGAGAGAACACTTTAGAAATCTTTGGAAGAGTTTTGTTGTCACAAAGATCAGAGACATTCCTGGCCTTCAGTGCAAGAGCTGACTGCCCTGGGGCCCTGTGTGAAAAATCCTGTGGTAAGTATCTGATCCTAGAACCTAAGACAGTTTTACATATAAACACAAAGTGATTTTTGGCGTAGTCTTAATGCATAATGGATTTACTAGGAATGCAATTACTGGGAAAATGGTACTGTTTTTATTCACTCTGAGAAAAAGAACTGGCATTTGATTTGCCAAAACCTGCTGCCTGAAGGTCATTGACAGTGATTCAACTACTGGAGCAACCATGATTTTATGATGACTTCAAGTAGATCAGGTTGAGCATTTACATACCGAAGCCCAAATTTTATTATCAATTACTTTCTTTTATTTTTCCTGTATGTGATAGTTGAGGGCCATATTGATTTTTGAAATCAATAACCTATCTTCTTAAGAGGTTATGCTATCTCCTTTCCCCTCCTTTTTCATTTATATACTCACCTGTATATACTCTTGGTTTATTTTATCTTATTTTCTAACCAGAATTTTGGTTATATAAATGAGTCATTAGGGCTGAGAGGGTTGGTACTTAAAGTATTGTTAGGGAGAGCAATCCATTTTATCAGGGTTGCCCTGTAACAGTATAACTTTCTAGAGTTATACCTAGAATAATCGTACACCATGTACTAACCCAGTTTTGTGTTTCTCAGAGTATTGACAAAAGACTATCCTAGACCTGTATTAATCAATCTCCTCTGAGTTCTCTTTTTGACTACAGCTGATCTTGGGTTCCGTCTTGGTCAGTTTCTTCCACTTTTAGCAAGACTCCTGTGTAGCTGCTGGGGGAACACTGTGTCCTGAATGAAATCCACCAGCTGATATTTTATGGATCCCACCCCTACCTCCATGCCAAAGAGATCCCAGGAACCGGGGATTACAACTCCCATCATGCCGTGAATCTGCCATGACACTTCTTGAAGATGGGGGATGCCGGGAACTAGGGTGGAGTTAAGCAGCCATGCTTGGTAAAAACTGAACACATGTGGGTCTGGAGGGGGTTGGTTTGAACCTGCCTTCAGTGTGCACCTGGGGTCCCAGCTCAGGCAGCATCATTGGCCAATTAATGTCTCTGCTTCCTCTCTTTTGAGTTCCCTTGTAAATAAGCCTTCTATCGACACTTCTCTATGTGCCTGCCCTTGAGTCTTGTTCTGAGTTGTTTTTTTAGTGGGTCAGCCATCCCTTTTCCTTTTGGGGTTGCCCCGTGAGAAGTCACCCTTAGTCTGGCTACCCTCCTTGATCTTACCGTCCTGGTCTGCTTTAGAAAAATCCAGTAAAGCCAGTTTAACAAAGAACCACTCTACCTTCTACTAAATTTCCATCTACCAACACCCTCACCCTGCTCCTTGGCTATAAATCCCCACTTTTCCTTATTATATTCAGAGTTGAGTCTGATCTCTCTGCTCTACTACAGATCCCCACTGTACTAGTTACTTTCCCACCCCAACCCTCTAAACTCTGCTTTAACTTTAACAAGTGCCAGGACTCAGTTTTCCTTGAACAGTGTAGAGCCCGCAGCCCTTTGTTTGGTGCCCCTCCACCTTTAGGAGGTTCTTTTTGCACTGAATGCTACTAAATCCTCGGTGGATCCAGAGTTACCAGAGGACACTTCATTAGCTGCAAGGCAGAACCTTTCCAAATCTGACTCCACTTAAATCCCCAACTCCTCCCACACCCACCCCATTCTGTCTCACTGGGTTACGTAGAGCTCCAGAGCAGGCCTGTGCGCTTATATTCAGTGCTCTTTCCTGGACTGGAAGCCCCTCTGTCTTTGCCACTTAAAGTCCTAATTGTTCTTCAAGACTGTGATTCAACTGTAATCACCTCTGTAAAACCTGCTCCTAACCCCTAATCAGCAGCTATTGTCTGCTCTCTATACTTCACAGCTCTGTTGACAGCTCCATTACAACACATTTCCCAGGCTGACCTGGTGCCACTTCTGAGTGCCTTCCGGACTGGCTGGTGAGGTCCTTGAAGGAGGGGACACATGCCAGTCACTTTCCATCCTCCATGCTTAGCCCCGCCCCTTGCACACAGTATGCCTCTATAAATACTTGTGGTATTTCACTGAATCTTGAAACAGAGGAGAAAGTAGTAGAATAGGTACCATCATGGCTGATTCATGTGTTTTCAAAAGTTCAGGCTTGTTTAAACCCATAACAGGTTCTATCCATCAAAAAAATGTTCTACTCACCAGTTCTGACTTAGAGAAATGTGGAAGCTATCAAAGAGAATTGATCAGTTTATAAAATATTTGTGGCCCTGTTGGCCTATGAGAACAAAATACAATCAATACCTGTATTAGAACCAGAGGATTATAAAATAAAAATACAGGCTTGGGATTAAAATATTTTAAAACTATACTCCTGATACATGCATATCTGGAGAAAGATGGATCTTTTCTTATTCATCTGTGTAGCTACCTTTGCAAATCTTGATATTGTGGCACATCATGGGCATTCAATTTTCTTCTAGATTGAATTGATGTGTGTGTGGGAGCCACATTTCATATTTTATATTGAACAGTACAATGGGGGAAAAAAGGCTTTTACTTTGTCCTGGTTCTTGCAGTAAAAGTCTTTAATAGGTCCAGAGAAATCATCCTTGTGCACTGACCAGAACCATTTACAAAGGCAGGATTAAGCAAAGTACAGTTGGGCACACACAGGGCTACAGAGCCTGTCTTCAGGTCAAAGCCCACTCTGGACACAGCCAGGTCTTGTCATCACCAAATGATACCTAAAATCACTTGGGGCTCTGCTGTTAGCGTCTGTTCGGTATTCAAAAGGACCTGTGAAGGGTATTTTGGTATCAACAAGGAGAGTTCTTTCAGTCGAATGAAAACCATCTCAGGTTTTCTTATCAATCAGAGGAAGATGGTCCATGAGATGTCTGTAGACCAATAAACTATCAGAAGGGAATTACTTTCAAGAACCCTTTTTCATTATGAAGTCTTGCCTACTCCATCTACAGATTTAACAGAAGAACACAGTGATGCTTCTTCCTCATCTTAGAACATGAAAGAGAATAAGATATTTATGTTGGCCAACAGGAAAATAGGCCGGGAGTGACATTTGGGTTTGCAGATATACACTGAAGCATTGATGCATAGCTTAATGTCTAAGATTGCCTATAAATTGAATTTTTGAAAACAAACATGTTTGCCCTTTTCAAAGGAGACTTGAATGTTTTATGTGCAGTAGGCCACAGTCAGAAAACATGATATAATAGGAGAATTTCTTCTGGCTAATTTTCTGGTTTAAATGGGAAATCTGAAGAACTGAGAAAAGTATGTAAATAAATCCCACCTGTTGTTGATCAGATTATTAGGTCATTAAAATTTCCCTCTGTAAGTTCAAATATCAGACCTTCTCATTCACTTGTAGAATATACATAGCCAAAGAGAACAAACTGGAGAAACAAGACTAATTCTCGGACACTATGAATAATATGAGGCAATGTTGGGAGTGAGGGGGAGGGGAGGGACAGTCTGGCACTGGAGCTGTGGTGGAGAGTGAGTGAGGCACAGATGCATATGGACGTGTGAATTTGTACTCCCGAATTCTACAGTGCCAAGCCAATAAAGCAGGGGGTGGGGTGGGGTAAAAACAGAAACTTCCCCTCCCCATCGGCTTTCAGACCTTGCACATTCTAGGATAGTTGGATCATTTTATTCACTGTGTTATAGAAAGCTGCTTGGAAAGAAATGGCTCTTTCAAGTCTTTCTGCCAAGACTTTATATAGTTCCAAGAACTGTTCTTTTCAAGGTGTTTTTTTTTTCTTTTGGAAATATAAAGGACAAAGTGTGGTCCTTTCTCAGAAAGGATATGTTGCGTGATATATATGGATTGGCAGCACTGTGACTGCCAGGAAGAACAGCTACCATTTGGAGGAGTGTGAGAGAGGCTGTTTCTCTCTGAATTAGAAAAGTCTCCCAGGCCTGTCTGGTTAAACTCTCTAAATGCATGAAATATACTTACATTCTGGAAATCATTAACTTCAATTGCTTCTTCAGCTCCACTTCCCATTTTAAAGGTCTCCAAGTTGTTCCCAGCATCTATTTCCATTGACCCATCTTGTAATTTCCCATTGATACTCATGGTATAATGGACATTGTAAATCTGGAAGTGAGTAAAAGAGTTAGTGATGCTTTCCTTTTAGAGTAATTCAGGACTTATCTTCAGACTGGCAGCATATGAGACAGTTTTGGTATTTGTCAGAGATGCACTGAATCATCCTTAATAGTAATACATGTACATATGAGGGCTTCATCCATACAGCAATTACTTACTACAATGATTTCTTTAAAAATATCTCAAAAGTAAAACCTTTGGTAGTCTCTGATACTAATCCAAATAGCCCAGTGATACTCAGTCCTAACTACAGGAAGCATCTGGCTCTCATGCCTGGGTCTCTTCCTAGACCAATCAAATGAGAACCTGTGGGAATGGACTTGGGCATAGACCTTTCTTGAACTAAAGGTCAATTCTCTGCAGCCAGCAAGGAGAGCCATTGGTGGTAAGTGGGAGAGAGGGAGGCAGAGGGTTAATAGGGCTGTTGAACAAACAAGCCTGCAGTTGTACCTCATTTTGAAAGGGTTTTAATTCTTAGGTAAAGATTTGGCATGCCTCCTGGCATATAGTGAGGACTGAAGACAGCAGTAGAATCTGTTTGCTGCAGAGCAGCAGTTGTAGAGAACAAGGTCAATGTGCACATCTGTTTTGGCTCAAAATGGGAGTTACTTTAATGACTCTGTGGGACAGGCATATGGTATTGTAGGGCATTTTGTTATGAGATGTGTCAGGGGAGAAGGGAGGGAGGCGGCAGTGTGAAGAGTCCTGGTCCAGAAATCAGAAAAACAGGTGGTCACACCACTTACTGCTGTGCCTTGGGAGTTGCTTCCAGGGTAAAATGAAGAAACTGCGCCTCATAGGGAGTTTTCTTTTATGTCATTAGAACTCTGAGATTTCACAAAGGTTGCTGAGATGTGAGGGTGATAGGGCAGGTAGGACCGTGGGGCTCCTTCCTCTCCTGTCCATCCATGGTTGAACCAGAGTGGCTTTGTTGCTGATCTGTTTTGTATGTTGGATTTCTGAGAACAATTTTCTTAAGAAAAATTCTGCCATTACACTTTTTGAAATTTACCATTAAGTTAGATCATCCAAAGGACTCTCAATTTAGACAATTAGTACATGAGTTTAAAAACTGATTCACATGATGCTCCTGTGAAATGTGCTGCTACCCTGCTAGAACTTTCCCTGTGTGGCAGGAGAGTAGGTGGGTTTCCTTGCTTTCTTTTTCTGACTAGAGGCAGGTTTTTCTGAGTATATATTTATATATGTAAAGTTTATATATATACACATATTATAAATAAAATCTGTAAAGGGAAAGGAGTCAGAACTGATGAAAGGCACTAAAGTGTAGTGTCAGTTTAGTAGGTTAGAATTGCAAATAGACTCAATTCAATTCTGATTTCCCCCTCATTATGGAAAATAACTGCTATGTGGACAGACACTGGAGAAAATATTTGTAGTTACTAGAGTACTACTTGTAGAAAACTCATGACTACAAGCCCCACAGAGCACTTAGCAGATGTAAAATGGCTTTGCTGGTCTGTCCCCTTTTAGGGAGCAAAAGCATTTATGCCACAGAACAGAAAATATCAACATACAATTTCAGCCTGACTATCAGTGCCCTTCCTCCCCTCCTTCACATGTATTTCCATGGCTGCAGCACACCATCTCCGAGTTTGCCTGAGCATAACAACCACTTGTAGAGGTTTTGATTTAGTAGACTTGGAGCAGAGCCCACCAATCTGTTTTTGCTTTGCACTTCAGGTGGTCCTTATGAGCAGCCCAGTTGGGGAAACCGTTTTCTTTGGCCAAGGCCACACTTTCTGCAGGTTTAGAAAACAGGCTCTGTTCTGTCCCTGTGCTCACTGAGCTGCCACTATTCACGTGGGTTAATGATGACTGCCAGGGGGAGCATGGCACAACGCTCGCGAGAGTTCCTGCTGGCACAAGCATCCTTCACTCATGCAAGAGGCTTTTTTGTTTTACTTTGAAAGCATCATACCTAAGATTTTATTAGAAAGCAATGCAAATTTTAAGAAATTAATCATTTCCAAATTGTTAGCAGGTATTAAGGAGGCACCATTGTAACACTAGTAGAGTGGCTTCTGCTTCCAATTTCTCTCTACTCCACCACTGCTCACCACCTTCCAAAAACAAAAACTCCCTAACTAGGTATGGGTCTGCCTTCCTTTGTAATGGACCTCCAGCCCAGCTCTTATCAGCAGTATATCTGCTGCATGGGGCAGCAGTGAAAGGCCTGTGCCCTCCTGAAGAGGCTGTGGGGAGAGAGGTAAATAGGCGGTATTTCCAGTACTGGGCCCTGAGCTCAGAAGGAGGCTGGGCTGGTGGAGTAATAAACACATTATCTGCTCTGAGTCCATGGAGCTGTTGGCACCTCAGGCTATTTTTCTATCCAAGTACAATGAAGTTTATTATTTGCCTAAATTCTGCTCAATATGGTGCCTTTTACAGCCAAGGATACTCGTTAATGAGTTTCTAATAAAGCCTGGGTTTTCTATAAGATTAATTATGCATTTAGGACAATGTCTAGAAAAATAAGTCTGAGAATAAAGGCCTCAAACAATGACCTCATGCCCTCTTCCCACAGGGTAGTATTGTCAGTTATCTCACACGCGTGGGCATTTCCCATGTTTCAATGCCTTGTTCCATTTACAATAATGTGGCTGAAACATGGCCTCAATATTTGAGCCTGGTTACTTGGACCCCAATTATTAGCACTCAGATGCCACATAGTCCTTCAAATGACTCTGAGCAAACCTGTCTTCAGGGGATTTACCCATATGAAAGGGAGAGGCAGTAAATTACAGCTGGTTCCCTCTACAAACCAATAAAGAGGGAGCAGAGGAGCAGGGTCCCCAGAGTGGGGAATACACTGGTTGAAGATGTCTCTCTGTTTGACAGAGACTTACTTTTTGTGACTGTGTTTGTTTGAGCCCTTCAGGTTGGTATTAATGGAAAGCAGACCTGTGCATACGTTATGCATACACAGTGCCAAATTTATTGTATTTAATATTTTTGTGATTTATTTTTCAGCCTTAAGTAATATGGATCAGCATGGAATATTTTGGAAGAGAAAAAATCATGATTTCCCCTCCAGTCTCCTGTCTGTGTAGGAAATAGCAATAACTTTGATTGTTGGCTATAAAATGTGATTCACTATTCCTCTGTATTCTTAGAATTTAATACTGCTTTCCTCAACTAGACAGCCACTCTTGTTCAGTATGATCATCCAATCTCTCCTTTTAGATGCTTGTTAGTTAACTGTATTTGCCTAAAATAAATGCCAAATGATATTCTTTTAATATACATCACGACCAAATTTTTAATCCCCCCACAAAAGAGCTGTTTTTTACCTACAAATAACCTACACCATTGAGGTTTTGTCATTTAAAATATAGAATTTACATTCAAATACCGTACACTTTTCCAAGGGTGACAACCTAAACCCCATTAATGGAGATGTAGATATTGAAATTGTTCTCATGTTCGCATTTGCTGATTTCAAATATGAGCATCTGGCTTAGCTTCTATATTTAAAATACAAATACATTAAGGCACTTTCAAATATATACAAAATACTGTGTAATTCTGATCTTACAAATCAAAGCTTGTAAATTTGATATAGTCTCTAAAACAGACTCAGTGCTAAATGGCATGCTTATCTACATTAGGCATTTGAGTTAAAAATACAAATTATGCAGTGACTGCAGAAGATGTGATGTGTAAAATGGTTGAATTGCTTTCAGCACCATTTTCTCTAAGTACTGGAATTCGTTCATGCTTTGAATTTCATGGTGGGGGTGTGCATGTGTGTGGAAACAGCAGTCACAGATCCTCTGAGGGTAGTGATTAAGAAACAACCCTTTGTGTGCACGCTGGAGATGGAATCCTTTCCCATTAGTTGAAATAAGATTATACCAAGCCTCGCAATGGTCATCAAGATAAAATGCCCTCCTTTGCATAGGTGAAGAAAATTCAGAGGATTCAGCGAACACACTGGAATTCTGCCCAGTCAAGTTAGAAGCATTTTTTAATACCCCTTCAGAGCCACAGAGCTTTAAAATAAATAGTTGCATACAAAGAAAGTAGGGCACAGTTAGTGAAACATTTACCATTAAATTACATGCAACTAAGCCAGAGTTGATTTTTAAAGAGATTTGTCACCTCTAAGGAAGTTAAAACTCCCTTCTCCCCTCTTAGAGCAGGAAAGTGAACTTTTTTATTTTAAAATTTATTGAGGTAACATGGGTTTATGTCGTTGTTTGTGTTTTAGAAGTAGAGGATTCCCCCTTCTGATGTGTGCCACAAAGCACATACCACCAAACAACCACAATCCAGTGGACATTGTGTTTCCTCACCACTCTGTCCTCATACTTCCCCTGCCCTCCCCACCCGTTCCCCTCTGTTAGACTCAGTTCTACAGCGGGTTTTTCATGGTTTATTGTTAGTTTGACTTTGACCCTTTGTTTGGCTTCTCTATACTCCACATATAAGTGAAGCCATACAGCATTTGTCTTTCTCCTTCTGACTTATTTTGCTTAGCATAATCCTTTCCAGCTCCATCTATATTGCCACAAATGGCAAACGTTCATCTTTTTTGGTAGCTGAGTAATAGTCCATTGTGTACATATACCACCTTTTCCTGATCCACTCCTCTGTCTTTGGGCCTTAGCTTGTTTCCATAGCTTGGGGAACTTTAATGAACAGGTCACTCTAAAAACCAAAACAAAAGCAGACAAACCCTGACAGGCTGAATTCCTCCCCAATTACTTGATCTAAATTTTCTTCTACTATCTTTGTCCTTTGCTCTTAAATTCTCAGCAGGGAGAGGCCTTGGAAATCAGTAGGGGTCAGTAAATTGAGGCCAAAGGTTACCCACGCACACACAAGGGCAGACTGGAAGGTTAGGCTTAGAAATGCCAAAAAGGGCTTTCCTCCAACTGTCCACTCTACTTTCCCGGACTCGCTTTTCCACAGTTAGCTGTGAGTAGAGAGCTGAGAGGCGGAATCCCAAGAAGTGAGAGGTTGCCTAGGAAAGGCGGGACGGGGAAACCTAGAGGAAAGCGCCCCCTGGCGGATCGGCGCTCTGACTCCACCTACTGGGCAACTGGCGGGAGACAGAGAGGACCCCTCCAGCCCCGCCCTGTTCCTTCCACCCGGGTTAGGACTGGGGTCCTAATGCTGCGCGCCTCCCTCCTGACTTACATGATTGTCGCTCCCCTTCCAGAAGTAGAAGGCCCCGATGGCCCCAAAGAGCAGCAGCACCGCCCCTGAAATGAGGACCACTGCTCCGACCTTGAGGAGCCGAGTGGGGCTGGAGGGCTTCACAGTCACCGTGGTGTACGCCTGCGGGCGGGGGTGGGAGAGGGACGGGTTCACATCTGAGCGCTCACACCCCTTCGCCCGGCTCAGCACCCCCAGGGAATCAGGGTAGGAAATAGCTCGTCCCGTCCCGAGCTCCGAGCTCCGCAGGCCCTCCCGAGGGTCCCGGGGCGGGGGGTGGGGTGGGGGGGGACGTGCCAAAGGCCACCTTTCCCGGCGCGGGGCCCGCGCTCTCCCCCCGCCGCCGGACGACCCCGTCCCGACGCTCATTCCACTCTCCCCTTCACACCCATCTGTGCATTCGGTGGCCCTGCACACGTGGGGCGCCACCTCACGCACACATTTGGGGACCCACATTGGGTGTCGCAATTCCGGCTCCCGGACAGTGGACCAGACACCCGCGGGAAGCCGGGCCAGGCGTGGGGCTGAACGCCCCAGCGGGGTTGGGGGGTCCTCAGTGGGGGTACTCACTGGGGGACTGCAAAACTCGACGTCGTCAGGTCCCACCAAGGTGATGGGAACTTTGTCGGAGTTTTCGGTCATGGCTGCGGCAACAGGAGGGAGGGACTGGGAGGCTCGGCCGCGCACTGGGCTCTGTCTTGCGGCCCCGACGTGCAGGGCATTTCAACGCCCCCCACATGCGCGCGCGCACACACGCCGTGCGGGGGCCCTCCTGGGCCAGCCCAGCGGTCCCCACCCCTTGCAGCGCCTCACCTCTCTCTCCCTCCTACTCCAGTACAGACTCGCAGTGTGAGCTGCTCCAGCAATTCAGATCGCCCCCTTTTCTGGTTTTCTCTTGTCTACTGCCCCCGCCCCCACCCGAAAAAAAAATCCATTTCCATAAACCTGAGTGTGTGATGTAGGGGAGAGGGAGTAGGTGGATGGGTAAACCAGGGGTTTTGGGTCCTGCGACCCCAAGAAACCTAAATTACCAGTACTCTTCCCAACTTCCAAGGATCCCTTAGCATGCCAGAGGGCTATGCTCTGCTAGGGGGCTGGAGGTGTCAGATGAGATGCAGCGTCTTTGTATGTGTGTTTTTGGGGAGACGGGCAGAGGGCTGGCCCTGAGGCAGAGTTCAAAAAGCTTTCCTAAGGACACCAGTAATGAAATTTCAGAAGGAATAAGAGAAGTCACACAATCAGACAAGTGGGATATGATCCAAGATAAAGTAGGGATGTAAGAAAAAAAAAATTCTGGAAAGATGGTTCAGTAGTGTCAAATGCTGAAAAAATGAAGGATTACATAGGGAGGTCTCTGGATTTCTTTTTTGGGGCACAGAGTAATTGCAAAAGGGTTACAGACTAAAAATATTTGCAGCTCATATTATAGACAAGGATCTGGTTTTCTAGGACTCCTTAAAAGACCAGCCATATAATAGAAAAATGGGCAAAGGATAGGAACAGACAATTCACAGGAGAAATCCAAATGGATCTTAAACACAAGAAAAATGCTTGACTACACTTGTAAAAAGAAATGCAAATTAAAAGTATTCTTTTTCACCTATCAGACTGGCAAAAATAAAAACACTTGTTAAAACTATCTGTTAGAGAGCATGGGGAAACTAGGCCTGCCCATGTATTGCTGTGGGTAGTCAAAATGATACTACTTTTATGGAGAGCAATTTAATTCCAAAATGCAAAGGGCACTTTCATTTCTGTGGATTTATCTCACAGATGCACTCACAAGGGTGGAAGAATTCTATATGTGCAGAGATATTCACTACAATATGATTGTTAGAACAAAGAACTGGAGACATTTTCAGTGTCCATAGCAGAGAATTTGTGGCACATCCTCACAGAGGGATCTCAGCAGTCACTAAAAGAATAAAGCAGCTTTTGTATACTGCCACAGAACACTTTCTAATGTATTTTAGGTGAAAAAAAGCAAAGGGCAGAAAATGTGCATAAATACCTCCATTTATATTAAAAATACAAACAAGAACATATGTGAGAAAATGCTCTCTGGAAATATTCAGAAGTTGGGGTTGCCTCTGGGCAGACCATGAGTCTTGGGGATACCAGTGGAAGGAAGAGGCTATGCACCTCTTTGAGATCTCTTTGAGATCTGTATGGTGAATATATATTAACCATTCAAAAAAACGAGTGGATAAAATAATAAAGAACAATGAGTGAGTGAGGAGGGGGGTGAATGCTGTACTCTTTCAAGAAGGGTAGATCAAGGAAGTTGAGGATTAAGAAGGGCCTTCAGGACCCAAGGTTGGAAAGGTATTTGAAGGCTAACAGGGAAAGGGGAAGGATGGCAGATGGGAAAAGAGGAGATGAATCCAAAGTAAGATTAACCATGAAAAGGAGAGAGAAACTAGAGGGCCTGATGCTTTGGGACTACTTGGAGGAGAGGGACTTTGAGGAGAGGATGAAATAGAGAATACACACATGTGCCTCTTATATATAAAAGGAGGTACTATGTACCAGGCAAAGCACAGAAAACAGGGATGGGCAAGAAGACCAGTGTATCTTATGAGCACATTCTCCTAAAATGGCATATTTGCAATAGTTTTAAGGTAATACGACTATATGGTGAGAGGGGTGATTAAAAAAACAGTAGAAGTAGCAGCTAGGAAGCAAGACTGGGAGGCCCAAGGAGAAGGGAGCAACAGGGAAGGCTATGGGGTCTCCCTGGTGGCTCAGGGGTTAAGTCTCAGCACTTTGAAGCTATCCTCAGCCCCTGCAGACCTCTCCTTTCTTGCCTGCTGCTCCCCTCAGCAGTGTATTTCAGTTAATCTATCTGTTTTGCGCCACACTCTCTCTCTGGTGAATCTCACCTCTCTGCACCTCTGGCCTACATCGCAGCTCTTGTATGCATAAAAAAACCCCAAACTGACAGGGGAGGCCACTTCATAGACTTGTCCCCCATTGCCTGTTCTCCTGCTGGACCCAATCCAGGAGCTGTCCCCTGGAGACAACTCTCCCCTAGTGGCAGGCACTGTGCCAGATCTAGGGACACAGCAATGAGCAAATGAGATATGGCTTCTGCTCTTGAGTCACTTATTGAGGAGTTGAAAATAGTAATGAAGCAGGTAATCACAAAATAATGGTGTCATTGCCTTTGTGATAAACAATATCAGAGAAGAAGAGTACAGGGCACCTCAAGATATATTTAAGTGACATTTAAACTGAGCACTGAATAGAAAAGTATTGGGACTTTCCAAGTGAAAATGGGATGTAGAGGTGTGGGAAATGTGGAGGTGTAACAGGGTGGTCTCCAGGAAAGGGGGAAGTTCCAGAATCCGGTTCTGCCCTAAGTGGGTGGAGCTGAGCAAGGATAAAAACATTCTGCAAAGAGGAGATAAGAGGACAGAAGGAAGAGAGGAAGAAGGAAGCAGGATGGAGAGCAGCAAAAAGGCATAGAGGAGGAACGTGAAACAGAGGAACATGTGAAGAAACTGAGCTTACTTTTTGGTTTTGGACTGGTTGAAACAGATGTGAGTGAGAGACCTGTGGGGAGCTTAAGAATGGCAGCTTTCATCTTCATTTTAATTTTGCTCTTTTCCTCCCAGATTTGTCTGACTCTTTCTGACCCTTTGCTATGGGTGTCTACTAGAAAGTCCTTTAGACATATGGCAGGCTTTTGGGTCTTGCTTTGGGCCAATCCTATTTGGCTAAACTTTTACCCTCAAAGAGATGAGTAACTTTAAATACTTAACTTAATAACTATGTTCTTTATCCTTTCTGTATTATACCCTAATTGTATTAAAGTTCCTTTCCATTAAAAACCTTATATGTTTGTCTTAATGCAGCAGATGGCAGAACCCATTTAGAGAGAGCAGGTTTGGGGGTTCTAAAATACTGCTCTCCCTGCCCTATAACAGAGGGATGGTGCTTTATAGAAGGCTATGAAGAAATAGAGTTTGGCATTTGAAAGAAGAGGAGGATGATTTGCATAGAATGAATGAAAGTATGGCAAGAGATGAGTGTAGGGTAAATGAAGGTTATCAGGTTTTTCTGCCCTCCCGCTGTTAGTATTAATGATAGACACCTGTGGTCCTGCACAAATGCCTGATGGCTGCACCTGGAGTAGGGTGTGAGCATGAGCAAGTGGGTGCACCGGGGCTAAGACACTGGACAGATAAGAGTGGCGTCTTGGGGATGCCAGCAGTAAGAGCAAGAAGCAAAAGGGGCAGAAAAGCAGTAAGAAGTAGGAGAGAAAGGAAAGTCCAGAAAAAGTGAAGATTTGCTGGGGGCTAGGAGGCCAGCCAGGCTCCTGGTCCCCTGAGGCCCCTGCCTCCTTGTACTTGGTTGCCTCTGATGCAGAGAGATTAATCAAAGCCTGAAAAAGCCACCAAGGGCTCCAGGACTCCTCCTTGACCCGTCTGCACGAATCACAGACAATCTGCCCCATGTCTCCTGCTCCTACATGAGGTTGCACAGAGATGCAGTTATCTTTGAAAACAAAGTCTTCTAGACCATGTTAAGGATTTTGAAATTTTCTTTCTTAATTTGAGCAGTCATTTAGGGATTTGAAACTATGAAATGGTATGATCAGGTTTCTAGAAACATTATTTTAACCACTGTGGAGTACATGACTAAACTGGAGGAGGCAGGGCAAGAGTGAAAGGGGGTAGATATTTTAGGAAGTTCCTACAAGAGGTGATAGTGGTCATGAAACCTGGGATCCATAGTGGGGGCTGGGGGACAAGACTGGAATTTTCCCACCTACACCTAAGTTTAGAAAAGCAATGACCATTTCCCCACCTGCTGATTAGTCCCTCCCCTGGGAGTCAGCTGGTATTCACCGTAAGAGCTAGTCCGGAGTTTCCCACTGGCTCCTGGAGCTCTGCCTCAGGGCAACTGCACCCAGACCACCCAGCAGCCAGAGGCTGTGGGAGGGCTTCTCAGAGGCCCCTTGCTGTTAGACTTGGTGGCTAGCCTGGTGCTAACCTTTAAATACTTGGTGCTGGGATCATAGAATGGACAGTCAAATGAGGTGTGAGCTAAATGAACCAATCGTATTTATCAGATATTTAATTATTCCTAGCCAGAAGGAGCAGTTGATCCTAAAATGGTCCAATTGGTCAATTAGAATTGAAAATGGTCCCATCAGGCAGGTTATCAACTAGGGTAGGAGACCCTGAAAGAGGATATAAGGCAGGGCTTGGGACTTGCTGACTCCCATGTTGTGTGGTCTCTGAAGAAAAAGACAAAAACAGCAGAATCCAGCAGCCTGACACCAAAGAGCCGCCAAGGGCGTCACAGACACTGGGCGGCTGCACCTGCCTCTGACCCTGCCACTGTCACTGCCTGAAAGGAGCACCCAAGGCCCGGGGCCTGGTGTCTCAGAGAGCTGCTGTTGGTGTGGGCCAGCGACTCACAAAGCTATAACGCTGGTGTTTCTAGTGCCTTCTCTGGTGACCGGGTGACCAGCACTACTGGCGGGTGCTAACCGGTGTGTCATCTGCCTCCACTGCGGTCCGGTGCCGTGTCTGGAGCGGTCGGTCCAGACCCTCGGTTTGTTGCTATGGCTGCTGTGACGTCATCTCTGCGACGGCCTGTGAGCACCTCCTGCTGCAGCGAGCTGGAGCCTGGTCTGTTTCTTGCTGCTGTGCCACGAGCTCCAGGCCCTCCTTGGCGGGGCGGTGCCATCTTGAACGAGTGACCTTTTGTTCGGGACTTCTGGATACTGTGGACACTTTCTGGGGTGAGCTAGCCAGTTACTAGTGGCCTTAGAAACTATTTTCCTGTTTATTGACCAAACCCAATTGTTGTTCCCTGAGCCTGAGTGCACGGGTGAGACGCTGAGTGACCTGTCCTCTACCGGGCACCGTCCTTTGATAGCCCTGTTTCAGTCAGAACTAGGATAACTGGGAAGGATGGAAATGGGAAGGAGTGCATAGACTTGCGATCTATTTTGGAAGTAGAATCAACACACTTTGGAGATTGAATATGACCTATTTGTAGAGGCAGATGTCAGGATGACCCCACATTTTAAGCACCAACTGTCTAGATGAAGAGTGGAGAATTTAAATCAGCGCCTGGTCTCCCAGGGAATATAGGTGGAGCTCCTCTCCATCACCCTACCTCTGCCCGACCCCTCCCCTACCCCACATCCTGCAGTTTTCAGGAGAGGGAGGAGGCACAGAGGATTATTGTAGCTACTTTTATCCACAATTTTTCTATCATTACTGCTTTCTAAGCACCCTGGCACTTAGGTGAAGGAGTTTAGGGACAAGTGTTTAAAAATAGACGAGGGATCCCACAATGTTGTTAACACGCAATTACTCCATTCACTCATTCAGCTAGAGCCTTTCTAGAATTTTCTGATGGTGACACTAATAACCTCAACCTAGGGGGACTAAGAGTGCATGGATGTAAGCCTATTACAGACAATTAGCCCTGCATCCCTGGGCTCATGAACTGGCTAATGAGTTCTGTTTGCTTTTCCTTGCTTACTTCATGCTGCCCAGCCAGTTTAGAGATAGCTAGGAGATTATTTTTGCACCAGCTAAATGAAAAACATTGCATGATGGAGAATACACTCCAGAAAGAGTCACATTCCAATGTAAATACCAGAGACTGGTTTGTTACCTGCCTTTGTAACAGGGTCGTCCCCAGGAAAGGGGAAAGTTCCAGAATCCCAGTTCCACCCTAAGTGGTTTGGGAGTTCTGGGCTGCTCCTCTCCCTGCCCTGTAACACCTTCACAATTACTAAAGAGGTGTTTCTTCCCTTTAACTTCTCCATTTTTGAGCCTTTTAAACTTATGTCAGTCTACATAGATAGGTTAATTTTCAAGTTATCTTTAACCACTTTTCCCGAACTTGCCTCCTTCCCTTCACCTGAATGGCCAGATGTATAGAAATTATATAGGATATAGAATTGTGTATAAATAGAGCTGTGGCCTGTCCCTGTACCCCTCTAGGTGACTATCAGCTTGCCAGTGACTTTATTTCACCCTTCCACTATCAAGTACTAACACCCCTCTCAGTGGAGCTTTCTGTAGCAGTAATAACAGAAATGATTCAAGAATATCCTTAGTTTCTGCCAGCCTTGCTACATGCTTGTTTTCTTCCATTTCTTTGCTCTGTAGGAAGATCAGCTTTGTAAAGTGCAATTTGAATCCTCTTGTCCCTCTGACTAAGACCATTTAATTGCTCAGTGCCATAAAAGTAAAGTCCAAATTCCTTCAAAGCACAGTCTTCAGTGACCTAAGATGTCACTTTGCCTACTTGTCTGTTTTCCCCATCAGACTGTCATGTAAGCTCCCGGGAGATCAAGACTGTGCCATTGTTGTTTCCTGAATAGATGCAGTTCATTAATAAATGAAAACAATAGTGCAAGGGCCATTGAAAACATTTGCCAAGGTTCAGAAAATCTTACTGAAGGGCTAATACTCCTAGTTAACTGCCTTTGCAGAATTATGAATTGTCAGTCACCTTATGGTCTGGACTACTCCTCTTCAGAGGCCATCAACTTTACCAAAAAATCAGAACTCATGGTTTGGCAGAGGATTTTTGTGTTCCTTCTAGGTACAAAACATAGCCTAAGAAATGTAGTTTGAATTCGGACTGTGGGAGTACTTCAGTATTTTATGGGGCATAAAAAAAGTGATGTATTAGAACAAGCCTAGAAAACCTAGGACCTTTGATCACAGATCACAAGGGCCAAAATCCAGTTGGTCCTAAACTATATCTGACCTTGTATTATGATGTTAATAGTTATTTGTTGTGAATTCCTGCTCCCTCTTATAAGACAGCAAACTTCTGGCTTTCTGGGGACTGTCGCGTACCTCTTTGGACCCTTTCAGTGCTACGCATGTATATTAAACATGATAGGTCATTGGTAAGTTCTTATTGAATGACTGAGTAGGGAGTAAGCTAGTCATCTCCTCTGTGTCTCACGTGATTACTCAGGGGAATGGAGACAAAATATTCAGGAACTTCTAGACACTGTTTACAACAGAGCAATTACCACCTGAGCCCATTCACTGGGATTTACCCTGGGTTTCCTCCAGAGGACAGCTCATCCAATTAACAGTTTATTCAAGATAACTAACTTAAAAAAAAATCACCAAGGCAAACAGGCCTAGAACATCATTTTCAAGTCCCATCTTTATTGAAATTTTTTATTTTCTTCACCTGTGCTCACGCAGGTATATTTTTCTATCAATAGTGAGAAATTCCTCCCAAGAACAGGGACTATGAAAATAGACAGGGAAAGCCAGCTGAATTCTCTTTGCTGAAAGTAGAAAAAATTGGATGGAGAGAAATGAAGATGGGGGCATTCTGAAGGGTCATTAGGTCTGCCTTCTCTTTATCATTGCTGAATAGCTGTTGCGTGTCAACCCACAACGGGCACAGTAAGTGGGTAGGATCCCTGCACAGCAAGTTAATCCATATGCAAACACAGTGACCCCAATCGCTGTGCAATAGAGAGCCACATGGCCTGTGCCCTTAAAATACATCATTTGGGCAGCTGCCAGCGGGCTGATTTATCCCAGCTGGCCAAAAACAGCCCTGAGATCATCAGCGCTTTTGTTAATTGGGAGAGAGGGGCAGAGGAATCAAGATATTCCTGGGCACCAAGCATTCATTAGCCACCTGGCCTCACTAAATTATGATCCTGCCATGATTTTCCCAGTGCTTCAACTGAAATTTTAATATTTGGGATGTATTAATAACTTCGAACATGTCATTTGCTAAATAAGCAGTGCCCTTCTGGACTCATTGGGGAAGAGAGCCCATGGAATGGTTAAATAGCACAAATACTGGCTATCCAGTGAAATGGGCAATGTGGGGGTGACCTGGAAGTTCTATCAACAACAGCAAATACAAACAGATGCGATGAATGAATGGACCTCTGGGTTAATGCCCCTGATTTCTATTCATTTGTTCTATTCACATAGTGTCTTAATGAAACCAGCCCCAGGAAAAACCATGAAACATAATAGCAGCTAACAATTCTAGAGCATTTATTATGCACAATCACTGTGCCATGTAAATCATACCATGCACTCGTCAGAGTGACTTCTGAAGACATCGTTACCATCCTATGGGAATCTGTATCTGCAAAGGGCAGGAACTCAGCCTTTCTTGTACATCTTTTTATCACCAGCATTTAGAACAGTTCCTAACACATAGCAGGTATTCAGTGAAATATTTGGTGGGTGAATAAATGAATGAATCTTCACTTTAGATGAGATAGTTGAGATGTGACAAAGTAACCTATCCAAGTAGTTCAGCTCTAGAAAGTGACAGGACCAGAATTCACACCCTCATTCACCCACCACAGGTCTCTTTCTGTTCTGGGAGTTCAGAACCCCTCAAACCCCCATGCCCCTTCGGGTTGTTCCCTTCTGTGCTCTGTTATGCTTTGCTTTGTTATGCACTGAGTGCTGCCCCCCATTAAAATTTTGAAGACTTGACCCCCAATATTATGGGATTTAGCTGGGCGTTTGGGAAGTAATTAGGTTTGGATCAGGTCATGAGAGTGGGGACCTATGATGGGATTAATGCCCTTATAAGAAGAGGAAGAAACATCAGTTTTCTTTCTGTATATCAGCTGAGGACATAGTTAGATGAGATTGTCTCCAAGGTAGGAAGAGGGCCTTTAACATGAATTTGCCAAGACATTGATCTTGGATTTCCTAGCCTGCAGAACTATGAGAAATAAATGTCTGTTCTTTAAATCACTCAGTCTATGGCAGCCCAAGGTGACTAACACAACCCGTATGGCACACTTATCAAGATTTGCCTATCCTGAGTCCCATTCATTTCAGGCTCAGCTTTCTATCAGTCAGCAATGGCCTCCCCATTCTGGTCCCACCCCCATGCCTCCAACATCAGTGTATCAGTACCTTCAAATTTACCAAGAGAGTTCACATGCCTGATTTCATGTGATGCTGAAGAACAACTTGTGAAACAGACCAACAGTCCACATTGTGGATGATGTCCTAAAATGTCATTCATTCAGGAGCAGGTCACCTTATAACTGGAGACCAGTGCCAACCAAAATGAATGATTCTTCTTTTATGGATGCATTTTTTGGCAGATGAACTCAGGTTTTGGAGTACCTCAAGTGGGTAGGCAGGTATCTATCGTCCTCCTACCTGAACTTGAGGCAGGATCAGTCTGAAAATCTCCAAAGAGCAAGCAAACAAGTATAGTTGTTTAATCCACAGGGCTAATTGCTCTTCAAGCCCTGGCCATTCTAGGTGTCACCTGCATTTGGCCCTTTCTGACTAGCCCCACTTGCTTGCATACTTGAGAGTCTCATCCTATCCTGCTCAGACTACCCCTGGGGTCTCATTACTTCACCTCTATACTCCATCCCTCTGGACCACCTCCCGTGTTGGAGTTAGAGTGACCTGCCTGAACAAGTCCAGTGACCCCAGTCTTTAGCTTAAAAATATTTAGAGTTGGGCCTCCCTGGTGGCGCAGTGGTTTAAGCAACACACTGTGAAGCAAACCGCAGCCACTGCAGCATGAGTTCGATCCCTGCTGCCAGCCAGGGAGGGGACCCACATGGTGCTGCAGACCTCTTCTGCCTCACCGGCTGCTCCCCTCAGCAGTGTGTTTCAGTCAGTCTGCCTGTTCTGCTCCCCACTCTGTCTCTGGTGAATCCTCTCACCTTCCCCGACTCTTGCCTGTACCCCAGCTCTTGTGTGCATAAATAAGTCTTTAAAAAAAAAATGCCTTTGTAAGGTAAAGGTTGATCAGGTCTTTCCACCCTCCCATCACTGTGATGATGGACACCTGTGGTGCTGCGGGCATTCTGGGGTGGGCATGCGCAAGTGGGCACACCTGTGTTGGACACGGGCATAAATGGGTGGCGTCATGAGGACGCCAGAACTGTGAGGACCAACAGACAGAACTGTGAGTACTGGACCAACCGACAGAACCGACAGGACGAAGGAGCAACAGCAGCAGCAGCAGCAGCAGAGAGAGAGAGAAGAAGCAGCCACGAGGGTGAGATGCGCCGGGGGCTGGGAGGCCTGCTAGCCTCCCGGCCCCCCGGCACCCATGCCTGCTATGTACCTAGTCACCTCTATTAAATAAAAGCATGAAAAGCCACTGAGGGCTCTGAGAGACTCCTTCCTTGACCCGTCTGCCTAGAACCATCCCGAACCTTGCTCCAGTGCCCCCTTCCTGCTGCTACAGCCTTAAAAAAATATTTAGAGTTACCTTAAATAGGAGGTAAATTTGGCTACTCTTTTGAGAGTAGTTTATCTATATAAGATACAAGCTTGTTAGGTACCTAAATGCTAAGTAATAGGTGCAAGAATAACCATACCTGATGCTAATTCTACTAATTGGCATCAGTCTCTGCTAATTTTAATTGAGATATAATTGACATTTAACATTCTAGGAACTTGAATCTTTTGGATGCCACAAAATTAAAAGCAGAATCCATTTGCATTGACTTTATTCTTTAAAAGAGGATACTGACTCCAAAGAAATAACCCAAAAGAAGGGAAGAAAATCAATAAAAATGAAGATGATCATTGTAAAGTAATTCATAATAAAGAAAGACTAGAAACAAGTTAAGAGTGAGCAGTTAAGTAAATTATGTGTGTCAATTTGATGGACTATCGTACAGTCACTAAAAATTATAATTATGCAGTCTGTGTGGCAACAGAAAATGCTTATGATATAATGTTAAGCATGCAAAGCGGAATAGCAAATTGCACGTAAACTTGATTAGAACTCTAAAAATCATGTTTACATGTGGGCAAGGACTAACAGGAAGCAAGAAGAATGAAAACAGATGATTAGTTCGGCTGGTGTGATTGTGGAGTTTCCTCATTTTGAATTTATGTTTTTCATGTTGTTTGCACATTTTCAAAAGGATGCTATTCAGTTCTTTTGGGGACCACTTTGAAGAATCTAAGTCCCAGGAAGGTACATAAACAGCGACAAGGACTGCAATTCCTGATTATACTTTGCTACTGTATCTCTCCTGGGTGCTTGGTTCTGCAGGTGGGAATACTTCTGACACAACCTGGGCCTAACTGTTTGCACAATTTTTCCCAAGTAGAAGGTTGCTGCAGAAACTCAATGACTGGATGGATATTTATGCAGATGTGATCATATCAGAGTTATTTACCACTTTTTTTTTCCATTTAAGAACATCTCTAGCATACGCTGGGTATTTCTACCTGGAAAGTTGTAGAGGGAACTCCTGGTTGGGATATACGTTTGAACTTGATGATCTTGGAAATCTGTTTGAAATCCATGTGATCTTTATATATACATGGGTAAGGTTCTTAGTTGCTCGTAACCCTTCTCCTGCTCTCGTCAGATGCAAACATCATTTAGGCTTAGCTGTAATAGATAGGCCAGACTGGGATTCAGCTTTATCAATGACCAGCTTTGTGACTGCAAATGAGTTATTTATTATCTCGCTGGAACTTTGGGTAGTCACCTGTAAAACTGGGACATCAAAACCTATCTCTGAAAGGTTACTGAGGATATGAACATGGGCAGGTGATGAATTATAGTAAGTGATGAATTAAATGTATTCAGATATGCAGGAAACTATAGACACACAATAGCCAGAGCAAGCTGGTGAATTTTAACACAGGGAAGCGTAAGAAAAGTGAGTCTTTGCTAGGGATTTAAAGGAGCATATCAAGTATGTGAGAAATAAAAGACATCTGATAACATATGTGGCAACATAAAGTAAAGTTAGACGTTATTGCCAATTCACAGATGGCAAAAACACCATTTCTCCTGGGAACAGCTGTAACAAAAACAAATCTGAGAAATCAAGAGACCCCTAATTTTTTATTGAACTACAAAAATCAAATGCATAATCTGAGAAAATAACCTGCTTTACCTTCTCTAATGTAAAGAAGCCAACTAAGTCAACCTCTTATGCCACAGTTTAAATTCCCTTATAAAGTGACCTCTCAGATTTATGCTACATATATGAACTCATGCTACACATGAACTCTCTTCTGTTTTAAATTCCCATCAGTTCTCTTGAGATCAAAATTTCCATTGACATTGAGATTCAGTGTTAATTCAAAGACTATCATTTTAGTTACAAAATATTCAATAAGCTAAAACAAAACCTTTGGACTTTTGCAATTCAGTATTAAATTTTTCTTTTTTCACCTCTGCCTTCATTTTATTTAGGAAAGTAAAACCGTTGAAAGGGAAAGGACTACTTATCATTTTGTGCAAAATTTAAAAAGCAATAAGCCATTTTGATTTCTCAAATGTATACCCTCAGCACATAAGAAACTTCTAATCTTTTGGAATGTGGAAACTAAACTAATGAACATGGTGCATGAAAAAGATTAAATACAGTGTATGGTATTTTCAGAGTCAATGCAAAACCCACCGGATTTTATGGCATCTGGTGATTAGTTTTATGAAACCCACTGAGCCAGTTTTGTACTGAAGCCAGATTTGGAGAGAGGCACAATTCACAGCACTTGGGGATTCGGGTGAAACAACCTACAGATTTTCTGATCAACTTGTCTTTCAATTCAGATGAATGAAGCTCTATTGTTTGGTCATGAGGAACTTTAATAAAAATAGTTGTCACCAAAACTGTGCATGTGGGTAGAAATGACAGTCTTTAAATTTTGCTTGAAAAATGAAATTATATTAGACACCAAAATCAATGCCAAAATAAAGTTAACTTGGAATGGAAAAAAAAAACCCAACAAAACAAAAAACCAGGGAATGTGACAGAATGTCAAGTTAAGACTAATGACTTTTGGGTTTTGTTAGTAGATGTACTCTTGTCTCCCATACTGGATCTTGATTTTAGTTACTCTGAGGGGGGCAGGGATTTAGGGTACACAGGACAGCTGGTCATTTTGTAGATGGTGACTAGATTGTCACATTCTTTTTTAAAAAAAAAGATTTATTTATGCACAGAAGAACTTGGATGTAGGCCAGAGGTGTGGGGGAGGGATAGTGAGAGAGTTCACAGAGACAGAGTGGGGAGCAGAACAGGTGCATCTACTGAAATCCACTGCTGAGGGGAGCAGTGGGCAAGATAGGAGAGGTCTGCTGCACCATGAGGGTCACCTCCCTGGCCAAGATGAACTCAGGCTGCAGTGGCTGGCGATAGTTTAACCTCTTACGCCACCAGGGAGCCTCTGAATGTCACACTGTTTTACCTGTGTGCTTTCACTTCAGTATGTTGGCCTGGTTCAGAGTTTAGCAATGGTGTGCAAGATATATTTAGGTCTTAGATCTTCTAAAGCCATGGCCTTTCTTGTTTGGATATAAAATGCTAAATACTGGGTTACCTACATACATGTTAAGATATCTGCGTTTTTGATGGCATCTTCTATAAATGAATTGGTTTAAATTCACCATTGGGTATACTATTGTTCCAATACCCAATTTAAAAAGACTTGCAAAATATCTGGTTCAACAATTGCTGGTCAAGGAAGAAGAGGACTCATTTCTCCATCGTCTACAAGAGATGGTTTAGTAGAAAGTGCAGTGGATTTGTAGTCAGTAGACCTGTGTTCCAATTCAATCAAGTGGAAAGAGGATGAGGTTTGGAATGTGGGATGTTGGTTTTGTAACTTACAACTGTAAAAATCTCATCCTGGGGCCTCCCTGGTGGCAAGGCATGTTGAGTGCAGCACTGTGGAGCATCCACGGCACAGCAGCATGAGTTCGCTCTTAGGCTAGGGAGGGGACACACTTGGTGTGGCAGACCTCTCCTGCTATACCCGCTGCTCCCCTTAGCAGTGTACTTCTGCTGATCTGTCTGTTCTGCTCCCCACTCTGTCTCTGGTGAATCCTCTCACCCCCCCGCACCTCTGGCCTAGTACCCCAGATCTTGTATGCATAAATAAATAAATGTTAAAAAAACAAAACAAAACACCTCATTCCTCCAAGCCTCAGTTTACTTCTGAGAGATGGGCCTGCTAGTTACAACATTCTCACAGGACTGAGGAAGAGTCCATGGATTATAATGAATTAAAAAAAATAATATAAAGTTTTTTTAAATTTACATATATTTGACATCAATTGTAATCCCCATGTATTTCCCATCACCATATCATCAGTACACCATCACCTCTGTCCCCCGTGCTTCTGTCTGCCCTCCACTCTTCCCCTCTTCCCTCCCCACCAAGTGTCCCCAGTTTGTCCTTGTCATTTCATTTTTGGTTTTTGTTTCTTTCTTGTTGTTATTATTATTGTTCTTATTCCTTTCCTTGATCCTTATTTGGTTCCTTTATAGTCCTCCTAGGGGAGGAACCATCTGGTATTTTTCTTTTGCCTTCTGA
>JAGFMF010011574.1:8473717-8528091 GCA_019455555.1 Galemys pyrenaicus | reverse complement strand
ATCCATTTTGAGTTGATTTTTGTGCATGGTGAAAGGCAGTAGTCTAGTTTCATTCTTTTGCATGTAGCAGTCCAGTTTGCCCAGCACCACTTACTGAACCAGCTGTCTTTATTCCATTGTATGTTCTTTGCTCCTTTGTCAAAGATTAGTTGTTCATAAGCTTGTGGGTTTGTTTCTGGGCTTTCGATTCTATTCCATTGGTCTGTGTGTCTGTTTTTGTTCCCATACCATGCAGTTTTTATGATTGTGGCTTTGTAGTAAAGTTTGAAGTCTGGAAGTGTGATCCCTCCACTTCCCTTTTTGTCAGTTAGGAGAGCTTTGGCTATTCGAGGTTTTTTGTGTCTCCATATGAATTTCATCAATTTTTTTCTATTTCTTTGAAGAATGACATTGAAGTTTTTATTGGAATAGCATTGAATAGATTGCTTTTGGTAGGATGGCCATTTTGATGACGTTAATTCTTCCAATCCATGAGCAAGGGATGTTTTTCCATTTCTTTGTGTCTTCTTCTATTTCTTTTGAAAGTGCTTGTATCTTGTAAAGTATTACATTAGATTAGCCATTGTTCTTATTAATTATATGAACTTGGACACAGCTCTTAGCTTTCCTGGGCCTTAATTTTCTTCTTTCTTTGAAAACTGGAGAAAATCATGGCAGATGTGTTCATCCTACAAAGCTATCTTAACACAATAAAACGAGGTGAAAAAATTGGGTAAACTGCAAAATAGTTTATTATTTTAGCAATAGAGAGAAATTAATTTAAAAACATTCAAGTGAAATACCACTTTGGGATGATTTAATAACTTTTATACCTCGTGTTGTCATTTAGTTCGATCTATAGGTGATTTCCAGGATTCTAGAAATACCTTAAGTAATCAAAATAATTATAATTTGGTGGTTTAAGAAAATATTGTTCTCATGTTACCACAAGGTTATTTTCAGTCACTTCGCAGGACAGGACATTCTTGAAAGTTGGGCCATCATTATACCTCATTTTTCTCTGGTAATTGATGTTTCCCTTGTTTTCTGGTATCTCTGCAATATACAGCTGGCACATAGTGGCTTGGAGCTGGCCCTGACTCCCTCATTGCTCTTTTCATCTTTGAAACTCAAAAGAGATGGTCTCTGCTAGAAGTTGCCATTGGTTATGCAGACTCTTGGTGGAGCGTGAGGCAGCCTCAGAGACACTATGAAAACACACACATTCAGAAACCCAAATGGAGGGAAGAGCTTAAGAAATCACATAAATGTTTGTCCTTGAGGGTAGTCCTTTTCTTGCTGTGCAGCAACATTGTAACCTTTGAGGCATTTTATGGGCTTTTTAAATGCTTTTTAGTGCCAATGTAAGATAATAGTCACATAAGAGCCAACGTGTCTTGAAAGTTTCTTTCATTCCCTTTATTTGAAGAGGGTGCCTCAGTCCAGTTGAATATATACTCTTTTTAGAGAGAAGCCCAAAGTGACACTATTGACACTATCTTTGCAGTTTCAAAGAAAACATTTCTTGGTGAAGGTAGTCTTGTTCCTATCCCAAGATCTTTGAATATTGTTTCCCAAGCTCACCATTGCATTTCACAGAAGATGCAAAGAACAAGCATTTGTACTTTTCTACATCCCTGAAATGTCTTCAGCAGATCCTGACCTAATCAAACAGGGACAAAGAGAAGATTTTTCTTTTCTAGAGAATTTTGACTTCTAAGAAATGACTGCAAGGTTAAAGGGTCATATGATCTGGTGTGACAGACCAAGGACTGATCTATTTTTCACATTTCTCTGTGCAAAGCATCTAAGAATAAAGCAGAAAATTGCCAATTTAGTTAAAAATATGAAGTGACACAGAGGACTAAGTCTTTCTAAAAAGTTAAAGAAACAACCAAAGAGCAGCCAATAATAAAACATGTTAGCAGCTACCCAAGAAATAAGAGCAAGGGACACACAGGTAAAGATCTCTTTGTGTCTGTGTGTGTACAGTTGCCATTAATAGACAAGAAATAGCATAATAGGAGGAAAGATAGTCTTGGGTTGAAACCTATCTATAAAGTTACTTAACATTTTATAGTGCTAGTTTTTTAATCTGCTTTGAAGATTAAATGAGATATAATACATATAAAATACAGTCAATACTGGTACAGAGCAAGCCCTTAGTAAGTAGTAGCTATTTTATCATTCCATGTATTTCATGTGACAGTAGGTAAGATAAAATGAACAATAGCCTAGTGTTTTCTGACACTGTGTTTTCTGACTCCTATCCTCTATAAAAGGGAAGTTTAACGAATTTTTCTTGTCTGTTTTTGGAGGATGGGGTCAATGTCTTTCTCTATGATTTTACTTCTTCAATATCTTTTGAATGACCATTCATCTTTTCTCATTTTCCATTAAAAAAACTCTAATTTCTGGGGCCTCCTTGGGGCAGTGGGTTGAGCAGCGCACTGTGAGGCAAACCACAGCCACTGCAGCATGAGTTCGATCCCTGCTGCCGGCCAGGGAGGGGACCCACATGGAGCGGCAGACATCTCCTGCCTTGCCCGCTACTCCCCTCAGTAGTGTACTTCTGTTAGTCTGCCTGATCTGCTCCCTGCTCTGTCCGTGGTGAATCCTCTCACTCCCCCACACACCTCTGGCCTGTACCCCAGTGCTTGTATGCATAAATAAATAAATCTTTAAAAAAACAAACAAACCCTAATTTCTCCACAACTTTCTCCTCTACTTTTGTTCTGATACAATATTTCTTGTTTTCAGATGGTTCTTAAAAAGAGCATCTTTCCCATACCCAGCAGTTCCCCTTCTAGGTATCTGCCCATAGGTTACAAAAGTAGTGATTGGAAAGGAAACTTTCACCCCTATGTTTACTGTTTCATTATTTACAATAAGCAAGCTATGGAAATAACCTAAGCACCCCCAAAATAGATGAGTGGATCAAGAAGATGGGATATATATGCACACTGGAACATTACGTAGTGAGCATAAAAGATAAACTCATGTCATTTGCGGCAACATAGATGGAGCTGGAGGGATTGTGTTAAGTGAAATAAGCCTTAAGGAGAAAGATAAGTACTGGATGGTGTTACTTACAAGTGGAATATAGAGAAACCAAACAGAGGGGCAGGCAAGAGCAAAATTTAAAACAGAGTTTTGGAAGCTGACCATAGAACTGTGGCATCCAGAGGGGGTAGGATTGGGGTGCAAACAGGGTGGGGAGAGAGCACATGGGCTATGGTGGGGGAATGTGAGCATCCAAGTAGTGATTGTGCCACAGAGACTACACCCGGGAGGGCATCCTGTACCTCGAAAATATCAACAGTGATGCAATTACAATAAAATGGTGCTACAATAAAAAATTATTTAAAGAAATAGCATTTTTCATTAATGCAATCCCTTCTCATATCAGTAAAGACATTAATTACAGTTTTTAGAGTTTTCTTCCATTCTGTGCACTGCCTCTATTTCTCCCAGTTTCCTTTGACCTGGCTATTGGTTTGTTCTCTTTTCCTATAGTGGTCTCCTTGTCTGGAATCCTTGACTGTCATTGATATTTAAGTGAGGGACTCTGAGAAGCTAAATGGAAGCCCCGTTTGCATAGGCAGGATTATAAATTGCTACTGCTCATGTATGGGGACTTGTCTTTTTGTTGGGGATACCCAAATGTTTTTAATCTGTGAGTTTTTCCTCTGGGCATATCAGTTTTTGCAAAGGGGAATCCTCTGCGTACTCTTAAAAGTTTAAATTTAGTTCTAGAATTTGGGCAGCAAGAAGGGAAGGGGCCAGGATGTTATTTCCATTCAGCCTGCAATATTTTAATGCTCCTTTTTTCCTAGATGCACCTTGTCTTGCCTGGCTGTGCCTACAGCCTAGACTCCAGCACCTGGTTCGCTGTTCTCCCCAGAGAGTATACCTCCTCTTCTGTCTGGTGGGGTGAGTGCTTTTGTCTGGCTGTTTGGATGGAACATACCTCTGGAGCACAAACTGCTTCTTAGGCAGATTTTCAGTCAGTCTCCCTTTTTTCATCCCAACTTTGTACCTCTGCCTTCAGAAGTACATAATAAGATTGTGCCTGAGCTTTTCTGGGGTCCTGTGGTACAAATGGACTTGCCTCTAGCTGCCTCCCCCAGCAGGAACTTAGACACAGCTTGCTTTGTTGATGCTCCCATATAGTTTTCATGTGACAAAATGTTATTGATGTTTCTCACCTGCTCTTGGTTCTTCTCCTGTTTTTTTTTTCCCATAATTTTAGCTTTTTAATTCTTTTTTTTTAAAGATTTATTTATTTATGCATACAAGCACTGGGGTACAGGCCAGAGGTGTGGGGGGCAGTGAGAGGATTCACCACAGAGAGCGGGGAGCAGAACAGGCAGATGAACTGAAGTACACTGCTGAGGGGAGCAGCGGGCACAGCAGAAGAGGTCTGTCGCACCATGTGGGTCCCCTCCCTGGCTGGCAGCAGGGATCGAACTCGTGCTATGGTGGCTGCGGTTTGCTTCATAGTGCGTTGCTTAACCCACTGCACCACCAGGGAGGCCCCACTTTTTAATTCTTTTGCAGGCATTTTATCAGGTTTTAGGAGGAGGCGAAGAAAAACACCTGTGTTTATTTAATAAGACAACCACTCATAGAATTTTAACAACAGAAAGCACCCAGGCCTCATCCCTAAAACCCTCACTTGGGGGTCTGGGGTGGGAGCGGGGTACTCCTACAACTGAAGGGCTCCCAGTGGGGTGATGGGTGAGCTGACTTCATGGTCTGTTAGCAGAGTGTGGGCTTCTTTCACACGTAGTTGACTTCGCTCCTTCTTGCTGGAAGCACAGCAGTGGGAAACAGCTACGTGTGAAAGACATTCGTTGGCAGCTTTCTGTGTCCCTGGAACTATGTTAAAGATTCTTTTGGTTGAAGATAATCAAATCAAATCAAACAGCTTTGGCAGTGAAGTTTTGGCTGATATAATGGTGGAAAAGATATATAAGATAAAAGAGAAGCTGTTACATCAATGAGTAGGGACTCGAGCACCATCTGAGCTTGTCTGCTTCTATACACCACCCCGCAATCCCACAACCTGGGTGATGTCCATTCCTTTTCATCACCTCCAAATGTAGCGTCTAATGATCCTGCAGCTTATTTGCAATATGAACATTTAATCTTTCACAGCTTACCCAAGTCCCTAAAGCGCTTGTCTCATTGGAATGATTCCCCAGACACAGCAGGTAATCATTTAACAAACAGCTTAACTGATTCTTACCCAAGACTGCAATCAGAACGAAGGGAACCCAACTGCTTTCTGCTCTTTGGTGTATCTGTTGCTGCACAACAAATCACCCAAAGCCAGTGGTTAAAACAATTGCAATAATTTATCTTCTCATGATTCTGGGGGCTGACTGGACTCATCTAGGCAGTTCTCATGCATGGTGTCAGAGAACCTATGGGGTTGGGGTCTTCTCAAAGGCTTCTTCATCCCATAAGTGTACCTGGGCTGAAGATTTCAGTGAATGGGGCCAGAACTGCTTGGGATCCACAGGCAGCTCCCTCTCCTTACAGCCTTGTGGCTCTGAACTTTCATGGCAACTAAGGCCCTGTGGTTGGGTGTTCCAAGAGAAATTGCAGAAGCTCCTTGACTCTTTCTATCCTAACTTCAGGAGCCATATGGTGTCATCTCTACCACATTCCATTCATCAAAGCAGTCACTAAGCCCTCCCTGTCCTTTCTAGGACAGGGAAGAAAAGTCCATCTCTTGATAGGAGGGTCAAAGAATTTATAGATTTTTGTTAAAACTACCACACTAACTCAACCAGGTCCACATTTTACGATCTACCACTTTAAACATGCCACTTCTGGCCAACGTACTTTTGGTGGCATGTGGCATAAATATAGTTCAAGTCAGCATATGGTCAAACCACAGTACGGCAGGGGGACTGGAGCTAGAGACATCAACTTCTGCATGTCCTGTCCCTTCTGAAGAGTCCCATGACTTGCTCTGGACACATGCCCATCCCAGGACCAATGACTAGAGTTATCAGGTGTATCTGTGCTTGGCGTTTTTGGAAGAGGTGGTTGCCTCTTGGTCAGCCATTGTGGTCAAGGTCATGTTAAAAGTAGCAGTTTCCACGAGGATGTCATGGTGATGGTGTTGGGCTGACCAGGCAATAAAATTCCACTTACCTTTTACATATATTATATCATTTAGTTCTAGCAAAGATACCATGAGGTAGACACTAACACTGCTCCCTTTTAACAAATAAAAAAAAAAATGAGATTTAGAAGTATTCAATATCATGTCCAAGGTCACTCAGTGAAACGTGGCTGAGCAAGTTCTTGAGCAGATTCTGTCTGAAGCTAAGTCTGTGCTTAGAACACTCACCTCTCTCCCTAGTGCCCAGTCCACATTCTTCAGTGTGGTCAAGGTGAGAGATTAGAGGAACTAAGAGGAGAGAGGGGACATCTCAAAATGACAGGATTTCTAGTCTCCAGTTCTTATGTTTCTTTTTTCCTACCAACTCCACCCTGTTTCCACCTAAGCTGCTGCCATGGAGACCAGTCCTCCAAGTGGCTGGGGAGTGGCCTGGTCTCTGTTGGTTACGTTGGTCCATCTGTTTGCATCCTTACGTTCCTTCATTCAGCTGAAGTGAGATTGGACTTTTGCCAGAGTAATCTTATTAGGAAATGCATGGAGAAACAAATCCAAAGCTAACAACACCAAAATATAAGAGTTGAGGAGATGAATGTGACCAGAGTGCTGATTCCTTTTCTTAGTTTCACTAACATTCACTAACAATTGATTTGGCTGCTACTGCTTTATAGGCCTCCGAACCTCTTATCTGGGTCTCTCCTCCTGGCACTGCCTGGCAGGATTTCCTAAAGGCACTTTCAACAACTCATTCTTAAGACTGGTGCCACCTCGGGGTAGTTCTGTCTCTTCTGTCTTGAAGGCCCAGTCTCACCAGTGGCCACATGTTCTCCAGGGAGGACCATTTCCTCTGGCTAATCCCTTCTTACCTGAGGACTGGGAGGCTCCTTACCTGGTCCAGGGTCATGTAGGGTCACCTTAGAAGTTCTTGAATTTCTTCCATTCAGTTCATTTGCAGAACCCAGATCAGCGATGTGACCACAACTGAATAAAGGTCGGAGTCTTCCTTGTGTGTGTTTCTCATTTTCCTAGGGACCTCAGGGACTCTGCCTGGGGTGCGATATGGCAGAATTGATCACTATAAACTGATGACTGTAACTTTTCAACCTCAAAATGCCTCCTGTGTATGGCAGTGGCACCTGCATGTAGTGAAAGAATGGGGAACAACAAGAGATTTCTCTTTCCGAACCTTTGAAAATACTTTTGTTTGCACAAGTAGGAAGCAGAAGGACCTGAGGCAGGTGTTGTTTCCAAGCTTAGACTTCTAGGGCTGGAGAGGGAGTATTTTTCGGTAAACAGCTAAGAGCAAGATAAAGTAAAATTACAACAGTTTGACAGCATAATTTTAATAAGTTTTGTTTTTTTTCTGGTGCAGAGATTCATCAAATCGTGGCTTGAAGCAACAGAGAGATGATAAGGAAGGAAACAAGTGTTGAGACATAAGTAGTCACTGTGGTGGGCTCCCTGACTGTTATTTGGTTGTGAGACTTGTTCACACTGTTGATATTCCCAAATGCTTTACCGACTTAAATTAAAAAATGATTATTTAATGTATTCAGTGCTTTTCTCTACTCTTGAGAGAACAAGCATTATGGTCTTCTAAAGTGGTAGGAGTAGAGCAGGTTTAGATTTATATCTATGCAAATTCCTGCTCTTCCCTCCCTCTTACCTGTTCCCGGCTTCTCTCCCCTGGAGTTGGGGTCATTTCTCAAGCTGTGGCTGAAGCCATGGAGAGCTCAGTTTTTCCTGGGTGCTTCAGAAGAGGGGGGCTGCTAGGATGCTGGTAGAGGGACAGGGATGACTGGTGTTGAGATCTCCACAGAAAGTTTGAACTATCTAGAAATCCTGTAATTCATTCAGTTATCGAATCATTCCTTCATTCATTTACTGTGCATCTACTACATGCTCTGTGCTGGGTGCTTGCATGTACTGCTTCCTGCCCTCTTAAGCCCAAACTCTGGCCCTGCCTTGAACTCTGGACTTGCTCGAGGGGCAGTTCTGAAACAGATCTGTCTCTGAGTGCAACACAGCCCTTCTGGAACCTTGGACAACTCATGAATGTAGTGGTGCTGTTCAAGGATATCTACTGAGGTATTCCACTTAGAGGGGACTTGGGGGCTGGAAGCTGATGCTGTCTCAGATGTTGCGTTCCATAGGTGACAGACTCTGGCCATGCCCACCTGTGACATTCCTCTGGATACAACCCTGTGAGCATGAGGTCTCTGGGTTTACACAACCTACTTGAAATGGGGATAAAATCCGACTGAATTCTTAGCACCAATGACAGATGACCTGCAAATCTTGACTACCTTAAGTAACAACAAATAAGAATGATACACACTTGGCATGAAAGGATTTCATCCTTACAGTTGTCAAATCCTGACAGCTTTCTACCTCTGCAGTATCTCTCCCATCCATCAACTCCCTGCTTCCCATCTCTGTCGTCCTCGTTCAATCCCTTATTATCTCTTGCCCAACGTGATTGCATCTGCTTTCTTACTAGTTTCTCTGCCCCCATTCTTTCTGCCTTTGAAATCACCCTACATAATGCTGCTGGATTAATCTTCTTAAAGCATACCTCAGATCACGTCATTCTTTGACTCAGGAACATTTCGTGACTTCTTCTCTTTGTCTATTAAATTAAGAGAACACTCTTGGCCTCATGCAAGGCAGCCTTACAATATGGCACGCCTCTTCTCCTTGAATCTTCTGACATTCACACACCTGACACTTCAGCCAGCTTGGGTACGCCCTGTTCTGCAAGCTAGCCTAGCACTTTGTCGCTTCTCTGCTTTTGCTTCTCTTCATCCTCTGACTGAAACAATCCTTTTTGTGATCTTCCTGCTGGACCCCTAGCTATCCATTAGGACCCCACTAAAATGGCTCACCCTTCACAAAGCATATCCTTTTCTCACAGTGGCATGTCTTTGTTCCCGTCCTGAGCCATCAAGGCCAGTCTTCTGTCCCTCTGTTATGACAGTTCTTATAATTACTCGTGAATGCCCTCTCTGGACAGCAAGTTCACAGAGGCAGTGACTTGCATCAGACACACAAAGAGAGCCTGCTAATTCTGGTGAATAAGGATCTCATTCCTCTGTGCCTGCTGGTGTGTGATGCATATCAGAGGTACCTTACTGCTTTGTGGAAAAATAAAACTGAGGCTCCTTAGATAATCTATCAGTACGATTATAAAGGAATAGAAGTTTATACATTGAATGTAAAGTCATTGATTATTATAGGGTGCCACACTTACTAGTGTGGCACTAATAACTGAAACCAGTTTCGTAAAAAAGGGAATTGTTGGAAGGACACTGGTTTGCAGAATGAAAGAGGAAGCTGAAGGAAATGGGGTTGTTTTCGGATCCTGGACCAGAACCAACAAGTCAGTGTGTTGGACAGACCTTTACATCTCATCATGTGTCTTTCTGGGAGTAAACATTATCAGAATGGGAGGATGAGTGTGAGAAGGATGAAGGAATGTGGGAAAGGCTCATCCTGGTTGTTATATTATCAAAAAAGTTGATTACATGGATGACAAATATAGTCCAATTACTTTTGATGCAAAATGTAAGATTTATGGGATGCCCCCAGAATTGATCCCTAAATTGTGTTTTCTGCCTCCCAAGAGGGTAGAGGAAGCGGACCCACAGGTGAAGCCTGTCCTTTCCTTTCTCAAATGGAGAGGAGAGTAAGAACTTCAGAAGGAACAAGTAGCAGAGAGTTCAGGCTGGGCCTGGAGATAGTAGTTGTGACCTTGGAAACAAGGAGCGGGGGGTGGGGTTGAAGCGCCATGGAGGAGAGAGCTTTAGTTCTTGACTAATTCTGGCTGTAGGTACAGAGCCTTCGAAACCAAGCCTTTTAATGAACAGGAGTTGATAAAAATGTCTCAGTTGCTGGAGCAATTACATGACTTGAAAGGGTTTAAAAGAATAACTAAAGAAGCAGGTAATGAGAGATACATGAGCCTGTGAGGCTATGACTGATGATATGAAATATCTGCCTACCAGAGGTAACCTGAATATTTAACGTTGTGAATCTATAAATATTTAACTACATTCAAATATTTAGCTACTGAAATTGCCTCTCTAAAAAAAGAGATTTTCTGAATACAGGGCTATTTTTCTCAAGGCACAATGTAGTCGAAGCAATTCATTTAAAAAATTGTTTTTGACAACTTCCCATCGATTACAGAACACGGCTCATCATGTGCTGGGAGCCCTTCTGATACACTGATGTGATGGAGGGTGGTGACAGGCTTGGTCTGGCTGCTTTCACTCCACACACAATGTCAGCAAACCTCTCCTGGTATCTGTTTCTTGTGCTCCCCGGGGGAGACTTACAAGAGTCCTCTCTAGGGCAAAACAGTGCCCCAATATAGAAAATGTGTGCACTTAGGTATTTAAACAACAACAAAATAATAGCTAAAAGAGAGTTGGTACTTGTGATGGAGGAGTTGGAAAAAGAAAATCTCTAGGACATTTGGCCTAGACATAGACACATTCTAAGGAGGATTAATTTTAGGACAGAATTTGCATGGAAATGGAGGACATGGAACTTAATTTCCTCAGAACCATCTGTGCCCTCATATTCTTTGGAAAGCCTTTGTAAACTCCAGGGCTCAGGTTCCCCAGTTTAAAGATTGCTACTCTCTATACACTCTTTGTCTCCCAAGTTCTCTGCATCTAAGGATCCTATCTTCTCTTTCAACACTTCTCCATGTTCAAGTTTAAGGAAAGAGCCATTTGATAGCTTCCAAGCAAAAGGAACCTATATCTATGTTTCTATCTATGTATCTATGTATCTATCTATCTATCTGTCTATCTATGTATCTATGTATCTATCTATGCATCTATGTATCTATGTATCTATGTATCTATCTATGTATCTATGTATCTATGTATCTATGTATGTATGTATGTGTGTATGTATGTATGTATGTATGTATGTATGTATGTATCTATCTATCTATCTATCTATCTATCTATCTATCTATCTATCTATCTATCTATCTATCTATCTATCTATCTGCAGTCTGTAAGCTGGAGTACCAGGGAAGCCACTGGTGTAAGTCCAGGTTCAAAGGCCTGAGAATCCTGACCTGAATCAGAAGGCCCAATGAACCAGGAGTGCTAATATCCAATGTCTAAGGGTAGGAGAAGGTGTCTTAACTCAAGCAGTGAGAGTGAATTCACCCTTCTTTTGTCTCTTTGTTCAGTTCAAATCGTCATCAGCTTAGATGATGCACACCTGCATTGATGGAGGTGCTCTCTTTTACTCAATATACCAAGTAAATTGCTAATATCCTTCAGAGAGGTCCTCACAAACACTCAGAAATAATGTTTTATTAAGTCTCTGGACATTTTGTAGCTTAGTCAAGTTGACACACAGAATTACCCATCATACCTCTACTACCTTCATTCTGTTCCTCTCATGGCCTGCTTGATTTCCAAGCTGCTATTCTCTATCTTAAGCACTTTTGGTTTTAGTGCTTGATCAATGGCATATCATATGAACTTTGGTTCTGTCTGACATCTTAGGGGGTTTCAGGGCATTAATGCCCTTTGAAACACCCAGGAGACTCATGCATGCCAGAATGTTTGCAAATTGGCATTTCTCATAATATCAGTGGTAATATTAACAGCTGATAGCTCTTGAGTTCCAGTTGGACTCTAGGCCCTTCTCATACCTCATCTTGAATCTTACAACAGTCCTGTCACATTATCTTGGTTTTACATGTGAGGCCTCTGGTTGCTGAAGCCTGTGTTCATCCCTTAATCACATGTAAGAACTGTTGAATTGTTGTCATAGAAAAAGAAAGGGGTTGGAGATGGCTTGCCACAGAATATCAATAATCACATGAGCTCACTATCCTGGAGCTCTCGGGTACAATCTTCTAAAACCTTTGTAGGTGTGACCTCCGTGTCATCCTCATGACAACACTATAGCATGTGATGCTCTCACCATCCCCACTTACCAGCAGAGGCACAGAGGAGTAGTGGCCTGTTTTGAATGTTGGAGCTGGAGGCAAACCCTGGCTATCAGGTCCAGGGGTAGCTAAAAGCCGGTGTTGAGGGCACAGGGGCTCAGGATTAGGTAGAGGGAATGGGGAAGTGCCCCCTCCTCACAAAGTGCCCTCCAGCATAGATGCTGCATTGTTTTGGGCTGCAGCCACAACCATTACCTTCAACTTGATCTCAGCTCAGTCACTAATAACCATGATGGGTATGAGTTTGAGGAAAGAAGACAGGGATGCAACTGAGATGCAATGAAAAGCTGGTGCTGCCAGTTTCTTTCAGACACAACTATCTCCAAATTATGTTTTTGGCTTCTTTTGCCACTGCACTACATTGTAGGTCATGGGAGCCAGCATGTCACTGGCACTTTATGGGTCTGCATCCTTTCTCATGTATCGGCTAAGTCTGAAAATCCTGTCTCTTTCCCTTGATCCTCAAGGCCAGTTTAAAATCTATTTCCTTGAATCGGATAATGTTTGTTCCAGCTGAAATGTTTGCATCTTTTTATCTAGCAATTCCATCATGAAAGTTTAAGATACAAGAAGACTTTTTACAGGGATTCAGAGATCTGAGTGCAAGGGTGTGCACTGTAGCTCGTTTGAAGTGTTAAGAAGCATAAACATCGTAGAGGCCCTAAATTTTTTTTAAAAAAGGACTCATCAAGCACAGAATGATGTTCAAGATATGTGAATCTGTAAAAAACAACAACAAAAAAGTTGCAAAACAATAAGTTGTATGAACAAACTATCTTTGAAAAGAAGAAATAAACACATAAGAATAGGAAAAGCCTAGAAATACCCTAAATGGTAGATAACACAAATTTTCTCGAGAAGGTAAGATTATGGAAAACTTTTTCTTTTTTTAGTACTTGTGTAATATTTGATTCTTTATTTTTTTAAGTGGGCAAACACTCTCCTTTCTATGTGATCTTCCCCAGATAGTCCCATCAGCCCCTCAGCACATTGCTTGTCTCTTGTTAGGTCAGACTTTTGTGAAGTTGAACTATATAAATTGCTGATATCTGACCTATTAGGTCTCTGAAACCTATAGTGTGTGGCCTGCACTCAACTCAGTGCACACCACGGTGCCAGGTTCCTGGTTGAACTGACTTGAATTGATTTTGCATTAGCATTTGGTACTTAGAAATAGGCTGGTTTGCTGTCGCACGTGACCATCCTTACATTTATTCACAGTGTTAATACGATTTGCTGCATAATTTATAGTCACGTTTTGTAAATTAGTTCAGGTGTGTCTATAATGGGATAATTATTGATACATTTGTGCAGGGAGAAAGAGAGTGAAAATAGAACTTCAAGATGACTCCTAGAAGCAGTACAACCTCTGAAAATGAGGAAAAATTGGCAAACCTCAAACTCTTTCTGGTTCTTGATTTCTCTGTAAGACTTGTCAGCTAAAGAGAATGAGGAGGCTTGAACTAAGGCCAATGTAATTTTTCCACCCAGGCAAGCCTTCAAGCTGCCTGGCTAGGAGAGGGAATGCTGAGAGCAGCGCGGGATGGGCTGCCTGTCGTCAGCGTGCTTCTCTGAAGACAGCCCATTTGTCTGGCAGTGTTGGCCATGTTTCTTGCTTAAGGATTTGCCCTTCTTTCTTTTCTTGGTTACAAACAGCTATAGTATTAGACCTGAGTGTGACTGATTCCTGACCTCACGTTTTACACAGGTTCAAATAAGAGTCCTTTTACTGAACACAAAATATTTCAGGTGGTCAACTTGCTATTGGGGGAAAAACTCAAATATGCAAACTTGGGGACATAGACAAGAATTCTCCATTTTGAAGGCATGTGTGTTCTTAATGATGAGATTGCTGGCTCTTCTATCCACCTCTGGGAGGAAAGCCCGAGAAACAGCCAGCCATGTACCTGAGGGACGACCAGCCAGGAGCACAGAGCCTGCCTCTGAAATTTCCTGACTGCCAAGCATGGACAGTCTCTCTCCATCAGTGCTGGTAGGTGTCCCAGGCTTGTGTAGCATGTGAGAATGGATCCAAGGCTTAGAAATAGAATGGTAGGGGCCTCCCAGGTGGCACCAGGGGTTAAGTCTCAGCACTAGGAAGCTATGAGCAGTCACTACAGCACTATTTTAGTAGATCTGCCTGTTCTGCTCCCCACTGTGTCTCTGGTGAATCCTCTCACTGTCCTGCACCTCTGACCTACACCCCTGCTCTTGTATGCATAAATGAATAAATAAAAAAATCTTTTTTTTAAAGAAATAGAATGGTAATTCAGCATTGACAAGGTATTGAAGTTATTTTTTTAAAAGACTTATTTTATTTATGCATACAAGAGCTGGGGTATAGGCCAGTGGTGTGGTGTGGTGGGATGAGAGTGGGTGGTGGTGGTGAGAGAATTCACCACCACCAGAGGCACTGCCAGAGACAAGAGTGGGGAGCAGAATGGGTGGATCTACTGAAATACACTGTTCAGTGGAGCAGCAGTGAGACAGGAGAGGTCTGCTGTGCCATGTGGGCTAGCTCCCTTCCTTGGGATTGAACTTGTGCCACATTGGCTGCCAATAGCTTCATGGTACTGAGACTTAATTAACCCTTGAAGCACCAGGGAAGCCCTGAAGTTATTTATTTATTTTTTTTAAAGATTTATTTATTTATGCATACAAGCACCGGGGTACAGGCCAGAGGTGTGGGGGGAGGGGTGAGAGGATTCACCACAGAGAGCAGGGAGCAGAACAGGCAGATCAACAGAAGTACACTGCTGAGGGGAGCAGCGGGCATAGCAGGAGAGGTCTGCTGCGCCATGTGGGTCCCTTCCCTGGCCGGCAGCAGGGATCGAACTCGTGCTGCAGTGGCTGCGGTTTGCTTCATAGTGCATTGCTTAACCCACTGCGCCACCAGGGAGGCCCGCCCTGAAGTTATTTTTAAGAAACATAAATCAGATTATATTGGGGCATTAAAATTGGAAGGATCTAAGCAATAATATAGTTCTGTAGGATATTTTATTTGTTTAGAAATAAGAGACAGGCATTCCATGGTGATGTTCATTTGGGAAACGCTGGAGGCAGCAGTGCTGCTGGTGCTTGGCTCTATCCCCTTTGCCCTCCTCAGCATAAGAGACTGACGTCTAGCGGCCTGTGTCTGTCTCTTAGTCTGGGGCCCTTCCTGAGGGCAGCAAGCACACATATATCCTTACATAACCTGCCAGGAAACATGGCTGGACATCCAGAAGCTTAACTCTGACTGGCGAGACTTGGCGTATGAACATGCAGTGATCTCACTCCTCAGGTGGGACAACTCGGGCCTCTGTTCTGCACTGGTTCCTGTTGTTTCCCTCATTGACTATACCCCAGCTCTTGTATCTGGCTTAATAAGATTTTGTTCAAGGCTGCCTTCCCTCTCTTATCTTGCTTCCCAATTTCCTTACCATACTTCCCTCTCACTCTCAAGTCAACTCCTTACATGCAAATCCTTGTCTCAGCATCTGCTTTGGGAACCCAAAGTGGAATAGCTGGGTAAAGAAAAAAAATTGAACAGATTTCTTTACTACAGAACTTTCCAGAGCCTTTAACATGTTAATGTGCTTTGTGACTATCTAAGAGGGAGATTAAATCTGCAGCATTTCCTAAATATTTGACTACAAGACCATATTTTCTCCCACAGATATTTCTTGAGGCCAGTATTCCAAGCAAAATATTTTGGGAGACATTCTTTTTCTTTACTGATGAATGTTGTCAGTCTCTATGTTTCATTCACAAGTGGACTAACCCCAGGGAAACCAAGGATTTGTCTAAAGTACCACAGCCAAGGAATGGTAGAACGACTCTTAGCATCTAATTTTCACCTCTTCCTTTCCTTACACAGGTTTATGTCCTCTGTGTTTCATTGCAGATCAACACAGCATCAAAATTCTGAGGACACAGAACATGGAATAGGGCACCTGGTCTCAGGGGTTCCACCTGATCCCCATCACCAATTAGTTGTGCCTCACTACTTAGTCATAGAAGTTCTTTACTCTGGATATTAATCCCTGTCATATGGCTTTTTAAAAAATTCCTTCTTGCCTTAACATTTATATATTTTGAAACCACACCACCTTTTAATTTCATAAAGCACAGAGAGCCTAGAACATGGCTACTCCAAATGTGGTCCCCAGACTGGCAACATCATCATCTGGCAGCTTGTTAGAAATGCTCAGAAGTGTTAGAATATTAGGTCTCACTCCAGAGCTTCTGAGTGAGAATCTGTTCTTGTACCTTGTTCCCATGTCATTCATTAGGCATTCAAGCTCGACAAGTGCTGCTCTAGGACACAGAGTGGCTATGTAAGATGGAAGATCAAGGAGGCATTCTCTTTTCCAGTTTTTTATTATAGAACAATCCCTTCCTGACCTTTTTGCCCTTTCTTGTATTAAAAAGCAAGGCCGAACTGTGTAGTTCTGATGACTTCTAACCCTGACAGGCTGAGTTGTGTTTTTTTTTTTTTTTCCCCCTAGGGTTGAGTCAGATCAATCCATATGTCTGCACCTTCTTCTAACTATTTCTCTTCTTTTCCCTTCTCCCTGCTCCAAAAATAAATGTAGCCAGTGGCTGTACCTTCTGTTTTGTTCCAGAAAAAAGAAAAGAAACAGATTCCCACACTGGTTTTTAGTGGCCCATCTGACACTATATTTTATTTCTTAGCTGCTTCGCATAAATTGCTTGTAGGCAATTCTCTTCTTAACCTCCAGCTGGGCTTTGCGCAGCTGAGGTGGTTATTATGGCAGCACATTAGTGACATCAATCCATCCCTTTTCATGTGGGATCATACACCTTGAATAAAAACACTCCCTAGTGTCCACGTCTGAGCTGCTGGGGCAGGTGCAGTAGCCAAGGGCAAGGTCGCTGCGCAAGGGAGCTTTGAGTCACTGAGATGTTCCCCTGACACCTGTATCCTCTATATCTCATCTGATCATTAGTCTTGAAAAAATACCTTTGGCTTAGGTAGATTTCTGGAAATGACAGTAATGGACATGCAACCCATCTGAACACTCACATTCATCTGGAACATGGGCTGGCTGCTCGTGATCGTGTTCCCTCATGGTGAATTTGGGTTTTAATGCTGTGCTAAACTGCACACACTCGACTTTTAGTCATATCAGCATCATCTTTGTTTCTGCTTACTGCCATTACTTACGGTATACAGGTAGCAGGAACTTGAAACCACAAACACATAGTTTCTTATCACTTATAATAAGGCCAAAAGGAAGGAGGTGGGGGAGACGCATCTCTATGTAACCTGGGGCTAGTATTAGTAAAGAAAAAAATCCTAGTCTAGTCCCCTGTAATGTTTCTCAAGAAGTGGCTGCAGGAAGGGGTTTCTTGGGGGAAAGAGGGTATAAATAGGAGATGTTTTGACTGACCAGCTTCTGTTCACTTCCCCTCCCTAGTCTAAACCCATTGCAGTGATCCTCTCCCCCTGCTAGTGAGTGGTTCTGGAGTAGTAGGTGATAAGACAAGACATACAGTGATATCTGGGGGTGTTGTAGGGGTTGGGGAATTTGGGGAGCACTTTCCTGTTCTATGAAAAAATTGGTTCTTTTCCCCTGCACCTTGTCATGTCTGGAGAAGATGCCTGGCAGTGCCGTCGCCGTAATGCTGTGATTCTGGAGATGAAGGCAGCACCGAGAACAGCAAAGCAGAGGGATGGGGGGACTTGATGATGTGGCTGAGCTGTTGGAGCAACAAACCGCTGAGCTGTGGTTCTCTCCATTTTGTAAATTTCCTCATGGCTCAGTCAGCTTTGGTCAGGATTTTTGACTCCCTCAATCAGAAGCATCTTAACATTTTGAGGGAAAATAGGGTTTCCTGATGTTTCTGTGTTTAAGTTACAATGTTGTAAATTCAGGGAATAAAACATCCATGTTTGGAAGTATACACATTCCAGTGCAGACTACAAATTAAATGTAACTTTTAAGCTTTCTTAACACAGATAACTGTGAGCTGGCTAATTTATTTCCACTGACTATACACCTTTTTGGTGTATAGAAGTAACTGCATGGGCCCAGTGCTTCCCTCCAAAGTCTGTTCCCTTTGACCTTGGTTGTTAGGTCATCCAAGGCAGAGTCTAACCACACGCAAGGACCACAATAATCACAATGTGTTTCAACTCTGTTAATCTGGAGTGTAGAATGAAATCAATCTATAAAAGAAATTTTAAAATTACATTTAAACTAATACTTAAGTATTGGTTATTATTTGAAGAGTTGATTCATGCCTTAGGTACTCCTGAAAGGCACAGAGGGGCATAACACAGTGAGAATATCATCTCCCTCTAACCCTGACCACCAGTCTCTGCGTTCACCTTACTAGAAGCAATCATTGTTCTGGCTATGAAAGGAAACCTATCTCCCTGATCCACTCAGGCCTCAGTTCAACTCAGGACAGGCGCTCTGCCGGTAATATGATATTCTGGAAACTTGGAGACAGCCCTCAATCAAGACTTGCTAGACTTGTGCTCTGGTCCTGGCCTAAAGAGAACAACTGTGTTCCTGTCCTTGCCTGGGTCATCCAGGCTTCTCTGATGGAATGGAGGTAATGATGCCCACTCTAGCGACTCTTCCGATGTGCTTATTAAACTGTAGATGAGATAGAATAGGAATAGTTCTGTGGAAAGTTAAAAATGCAACAGTGGCTGACTGTTGACAAATGAAAGTAGTTTATCGTAGAAATTTATTGTAGAAAATATGATAAATATTTTCTTTGACCTATTTAGAATTCTGTGTAATTCTTCAATAATTTCTGTAGAAACTAAAACAAATATAAAAATAAAATAGTATTTTAAGAATATATTTTTATGTTATATTATTTTTTTATTTGTCGATGAGTTCTAACTAGTTGACTCCACACTTTTGTACCCCTTCTGAGTGAGGTGCAGGAAGCTGTAGAATTTGGGTGGGTTTTACTTGATTCTAGGCATTTAGTACTCTGGTTAGGGCACTTAGTGGAGGCTACAGCATGGAAAAGCAGGACCCAGACTGTGTAATTTCTGGGTGGTGGCTGTGTCCTGGAATAGCATGGCGGTGGTCATGAGTTAACCCCGCCCCCAAGGAAAGTTCTTGCAGTTGGTTTTTTCACCCTAGGCCTTGGGAGTGCCTGTCCAGGTGTGAGTGCAGCACACTGTGTGGGTATGCCTAGCAGTGGTGAGGGGACAGTAAGGAGTTTCCACTGGGGGAACAATGGGGTGACAGCCGCAGGGCTCCTGTGTTGGGTCTGATTCTTGGAGTAAGTGCACATTGCTTGGGAGGAATTACAGCTCAGATTCTGTTCAAGCCGAAGGCATTTAGCAATGTGCTGAGTGGCAGGCAGGATGGAGGGAGGCGGAAGGAGCTCCAGAGCCGCCAGGACTTAGCTCCATCTGTAAATGAGGGTTGACGGAGAGGAAGAAAGCCAGCATTGTGAGGGTCCCAACGCAGAGCACTGCGGAGGCACAGGGCTGGCATGTGGATGCCTTTCGCAAAGGCGTGTGATATTTACTCTGGCAGGCTCCTTGGTAAATCCACGCTGAGCCCCGGCCGGGGTATGGTCAGGTATGAAAGGGCGCTTCACTTTCTGGAAAGGCTTTTCATCGGCCTCCAGGCATTTGCGGTTCATCTGTTTAGGTTCTGAGCCCAACAGAGACACTGCCCCTTTGTGGAAGGATGCTGTGGCCGAGAGACATTCTTTTTTGCTTTATTTTTTCCCTAAAAACCAAAACTCATGCTACTGCCCTAGGACTGGGCTAACATTTTGCGGTCGCCATGGTAACAGCACCTTCTTCTACCTAAGAAAGATTCCTTTTTCTCAGAAGTAACACAGTCTTCTCTTTGCCCCTCCCCCGTGTCCCTCTGTGCACGGGAGGATGCGTCTGGTGTGTGTGTGTGTTTGTGTGTGTGCACGCGCGCGTGCATGCGCGTGTGTGCGCCCAGGTTGATAGTTTACCCTCTGCCTTTACATCCTTCTTGTTTCAGTTCCAGTCAAATCAGCAAACTTTTATCGAAGCTAAATAGTAGAGTCATTAGGAACAAGGTTCTAGATTAAAGGTTTATAGTGAATTGCGGTTCTAACATTTTCTGGGTATAAATCCTCAGGTAAGGTTTTTAGTTCCTTGATTTTCTTATCTATGAAATGGGGCTAAAATAGTACTTTCCTCATAGAGCTTCAGGGAGGATTAAATCATGATTAAGTGTGCACAGCTCTTAGCACAGCGCCTGACAATTGGCAAGAACTCACAAATAAGCTATTTGTTATTTTTATGGTGTGTTGGAAGTTGCATGTGGTTCCTTTAGACTGAGACAATGCAGAAGGCATTCTTGCTTCCCTCCTTTCTGCTTCTAAATCTCATGTGAACACACCTTGTTGGCAGAATGCAAAACACATTCAGAATTCTGGATGCCATGTCCTTCCCAGTTTTACAGCCCCATTATATATAGGAGAGCCAGAAAGGGGAGTATATTAATTGTTGAAAATAAACAACACCAAAACAAAACAGCCTTGTTATTCAGCATGCGCCTTGGAAAGAATACTATTTGTTTTAGGGGAGGTATAGTGTTTGTTGACTATTCAAAAAAACAGTGTCTTCAGTAGATATTTGTGATGGTTCCAGTTTTTTGCTATTCTAGACAATGCTGCAATGGCATTTTCATGCATTCCTCTTTTTGTGGATGTGGATGTATTATCTAAGGATAGACACATCAGGAGTGGGTTTGCTAAGAACGGTTGTTTGGTTTTCTCATGTTGCTTTCCAAAAGTCTGCACCAATCCATGGTCATGCATGCATTATATATGCAAGGATTCCAGAGGGAGGGTGATGATTCACAGCAATGCCAACAACTTCTTGTATTGTTTGTTTAGAGCTGTTCTAATTTAGTGTGTTGAGGGTGAACCCAATTTTCTTTGGGTTGGGTGCTGGTGAGACATTTAGCGAAAGAGTTAAGGCTAGGAATGGTTGACTCAATTGTGGAAGTGACGATTATATCTCAACTTTGAAGACCTCCAGCTGTGAAGAACTTCTAGTTGTAGTCTTCCCCACTGTGTTATATGTTGTCCCTGTAAGATGAACTTAAAAGGAGTGGCAAAATTTGAATCACCAACTTCTTTTCTGTCCCAGTGACGGTTAAGTATAATTGCATAGGCATGGTGTTTGTCACAGAGAAGGAAATATTAAATAGTAGTAATAGCTAAGTGAAGTTTTTATTTTCCTCTCGGAGTCTTGCTGTGCTTCATGACAGGGACCTACATAGTGATGACTTGTGTGGTTATGGATTATACCCCAAGAACAGGTACACACATTATTTCTCTTGTAAGTGTAAGGTGATCTAAAGGATATGAAGATGATACAAAATCAAAATTGTACCAAAGAAGGATTTGTATTTTTTTACCTGTAAAGGGGTGGGGAGAGAGAATAATAGAATACCTCATAGACTTGTTGTAAGGAGCAAATGAATTTATACATAAATAGTGCTTATTAGTGTGCTTGGCACACAAAGTAAGTGCTTGAGAATGGTGACCGTTGTTGGGACGGATGAGGTTATCTGTGTTCATTAACCTGAGAGCTGATGTTATTGGCCACTTTGAACTGAGTGATATTTCATGATCAATAGCCAGACGAAGAAACTGTTGGCACTTAGCTGGGAAATACAGCTCTCTGCAAAATCCTGTGGCCATTAGAGGGTTTATGAATTACAGTTTGTCGAACTAAAGAATGAATGAGCTGACAAGGTTCGTCACATCATTTAGTAATATAATTGTGTAGATGAAGAAATGAAGATCCAAGAAACTGAAGTTAAAGAAACAAGAGTTTCTAGCAGGTCAATGGCAGGTTTCAGAAAAAAAGGTGACTTTACAGGCTCTGACCAGTATCTTGCCTATTCCACAAGGGTACCACCCACTGAAGCTCAATGTCATGAGCCTGAGTCAGAGGTGGGGGAAAGTGGGCAGCATCTTGTCTCTGATAGTGCCAGTTTTCTGTGTCAAAAAAGGATAGAGACATTATTTTGCTAGAAATCCAGTTTCCCTGGAGCAGTGATTTCTAATCTTTTTGAGAATGATGAATACTTTCTAACATCAATAAATGTCATAGTCTTTCCCCCTTCCCACACTACATAGTAGCTTTAGTCTTGATAGCTATTGTCAGAGAAAGTGTACAATAATACCAGCTACTGTAAACATACCTGCACTTTACAATGAAGATGTCCATGCATTCAAAAAGTGATTATAGCCACATTATTTACTCAGACTGCTAATAGTGAAGGGATGACATTTAAGTTCATGAGCTTGCAAAAAGTCTACTACCTGACTAGCTGACTTTCACACCCATTGCCATAGGGAGTTGTTGGTTACCTTTATTTTCTAAGAGTTCCAAAAGGAGGATAATAAAGAAGGAGCAATGTAGTAAAAATAAAGAGTATAGCAGGTTAAAACATTCTTTTTTTTTTTTTTCTTTCCTAAAATGGTCCAAGGCTAAGCTCTCAGCTACAAGGAATGAAGCTTGAGTAGGGGAAAAAATACACAAGGCTCCTTGTCTGATAAATGCAATGGTAAATTGATACCCACTTGGGAATGTTGGCCCTACTAGTCTGAGAGCCAAAGTATGTGGGGACAGTTACGGTTCATTAACTGCAGTGAAAAACACAGAGTGACAGTCGAAGCTAGAGTTCCAGCAGCTAGACTTGCACACTTTCTGATTTTAGGTAACATGCATAGGACAGAAATAGATTCAAGCTGCAAAACCCTGTTTTTACTATCCCAGGGCTGGGCTGGGAATGGTAGACAGACAGGGGAGTTTCTGGGAGATAGTACAGAAGGGCATAGACATCTGATCTTTGGGGCTGGCCGGGGTCAGTGAAAAGGAGGTAGGTAGAGGGAGAGCGCCCCACCATGGGTTCTCCTGGGGTCTCCGGGGGCATGTTTTGAGAGAGGACAGGGGAGAGATTTCTAGTGATGGCAGAATGAGAAGTGAGGGATTCCACTCTACAAAAGAAGCATAAAACTGGGAAAAGCATCAAGAATAGCCATTCAAAGCACTGTAAGTTGACCAAAGGCAACTTTTTTTCTTGAAAAGCTTCAGATAAGAACAGCAGGAGTCTGTGACCTCCTTGTCTGGAGCTGCTTCTTTGCCCTTCCACCAGTCCTTTTGGACAACCTAAGTCATAAAATGCATGCTATGAAATGGAGCAACTTTGCAGTCAGACAGGACAGACTCAGTTGGTGTGTGTGTGTGTGTGTGTGTGTGTGTGCATGTGTAAACTTGTGGCTTTACTGGCTGTAAGTGGAGGACTCAACTGAGAACTAGTGAGGAACAGTTGTGACTTTACTAGCCCAAGATTTTATTCATGGATGAAGTGAGAGATGGACTTGCGTGCAATGTATGGTGATGTCCTGGGAAGGAAAGAGTGGTCCAGAGAGACTGAACAAAATTTCTCAACATATTCTTGACTTATCAGAAAATGATGTGTCCATGGGGCGGGGGCGCAAGAGAGTGAAAAATGCAAGCCAAAGAAAACTGAGGTTTGCTTGCACCTTTCAATGTGTTCCTGAAACCCACACAGCCTGCAGGGGCTGGAGGCCTGACCAGATCACTCCTGGTTGATGCTTGTCCCACTGAGAAACTGGAGAATCTTGAGGTTCTGGCTCAAGCCTTAACAGACTGTCATCTTAACTCAGTATCGCTGGGTGCTTCCACAGCAGAGGTGTGGGCATGTTGAGGCATATGGCCTGGAATAAAGAACATGGGTTTAGATCAGACAGATGGGGTTTTAATCCCAGCTCCATCTCTAATCATTTGCGTGAATTTGGGAGAGTGAAGCAACCTCTCTTTATCGTATTCCATCCTTTTAAGACTGCGGTGAGGTTGGCTTCCGCAGGTTTTAGGGTGCAGTGGTGTGGAGAGCTTCTTGTAAGATGGTTTTTTTTTCTGTTTTTGATTAAATACTATGGTGAATATAAAGTACCTATCACCCTAGACGTACTCAATAAATACCTTTTTGTTTGTTGTTGCTATTGCTGAAGCTACAGGAGTCACATCCCAGTTGATAAGCCAGAGAGTTATCCCCTAGATAAGTAGCAGGAAAATCACGAGGTGCTGGTGTTAATGCTGTGGCAGGGGCATGTCCGCATGGCCTAGGTGTTGGTTTCCTCTTGCTGCTATGACAAACTGCTACAAACCTAGTGGCTTGAAAACAATATAAATTGAATAGTACTGGGATCTGTAGTCAAAATTCCAGCTGGGCTCTCTGCTCTGAGCCTCATAAGTCTGAAGCAAGGTGTCAGCAAGACTGGGCTCTCTCTGGATGCTCTGGGCAGGAGCTCATTCAGGTTACTGGCTAAGTCACGTTCCTTGTTTTCCTAGGACGTCCCCGTGTCCTTGCTGACTGTCAGAGGTCGATTTTGCTAGAGACCTTTCCTAGAGGCTGTTTGAATTTCTTTTCGTATTTTTCATATGGAAGCTACTCTCCCCATACCCCTCACAACAGGGGCTCAAGTTCTTATGTTCAGAATTACCCCAACTTCTCTTCTGCTGCATCTTTCTGACCCACATGGTGATGAGGTGAGTCATGATGCCCACCTGGTTAATCCAGGTTTACCTGTTTATTTTACAGTCTGTAAACCCAATCACATCCACAAAGACCCCCACTCACAGAACCTGGGGTCTAGTGCATGGGCATCACGGGAGGGGAGCACTCTGCCTACCAAGGCTTCTGGGGGAAGAGCAGGCACTGCAAACTCTTGGAAAAGGAGGCCACCTTCACATGAAACCGGGAACGACTAGGCATTAGGAAATGAGACTGTGTGCAAATTTGGGTTGGTGAGCTCTCTCCAGTGGACCCCTGCTCCTTCTATCGACTCAACATTCCTTTCTTTAGGGGAAATAGAAAAATAGCCCTTCCTTCTTCTCTGTGGTTTTTATAGGGTTGTCCATTGAGATTCTGCTCACTGGCCACAGGGATAGACCCGTGACTCCAAATAGGTCAGTTACATTATAGCCCAGGAACTGAGTGGTGACACGCAGCATTAGAAATGAATCGAGTCTGTAGTCATGGATGTCAAAATCCTAGAGTTTGTTGGGCCAACTCTCGATCAGTTCTTCCTGGGGTCTGATTGCTCAATAACAACTTCAACATAGCGACCTACTTACAATTCTTCCAATACATCCCTTTTCTGGCTTGAGTTACCCATTCTACTACTGACACTAAAAGAATCTTAGCTGACATATTGCCCCTCTATATCATGGCCGCCATTTATTCAGTTACCCTTGATCAGAGCTATGCCGGGAACTAATTACTGACAATTTCTAATCTCTGTCATAGAACTGTTCACTTGGAGCCATGTCTTCTTAACACTTTATGAATCCTGATAAACCTGGAGTAGACATATGGATAAGCATTTAATACAATGTGATTCCTCAGAAATCAAATTACATTAAAGATATCAGCCAGAAGGGCAGAAATCACCATTATTTTTAACCTTTTATTACCTTCCATGTGTGAATTACCACCATACAATATAATTCTCATTCCAGATGATGGCCTGAATTGTAAAATTTCAAGTATGTAATGTACTCTATTTATTTAAGCAGGAAAGTATGCAACCAGTTTCCCTATTTATTTTTTATGATCCAGTGCTTTAAGGGATAAACCTAAATTATGTGACCCATTCACTCCTTTATGAAGCCTCCTTCCCTGACAGCACAGGGGCTAGTGACGTGTTATGATAGGGAAGAATTCAGATCGGGATTGCACACAAACCATGAGCGGTTGTATTTCTGGTGTGGTGAGTGAAAGGACTGTTCTGAGTGGCTCTGATTTATTCAAAGGAAGATTAAAGGAGGCCACTACTCCCACTACTCCTCTTTTTTTTTTTAAAGATTTATTTATTTATGCATACAAGAACTAGGGTACAGGCCAGAGGTGAGGGGGAGGGTGAGAGGATTCACCAGAGACAGTGGGGAACAGAATAGGCAGATCAACAGAAATACACTGCCGAGGGCAGCAGCGGGCAAGGCAGGAGAGGTCTGCCGCGCCATGTGGATCACTTCCTTGGTGGGCATCAGGGATTGAACTTGTGCTGCAGTGACTGCGGTCTGCTTCATGGTGCGTTGCTTAACCCACTGTGCCACCAGGGAGGCCCTACTCCTCTTGCCTTGAGTCTGAACATGATTCTTGAAGGTAGGGGTTTCAGGATCTGTTCTAATTACTTGAAACACAGGAATCTGAATGGACAGGAACCTGGTCCTTCTTGGTGCTCTTAGCAAAAGCTTTGATGTGAAGAGAACAATATTCATTTTGATCATTTATGAAGAGACTTACAGCAAATTCAGTTCCACCCAACTTCGCACAAGGTCAGACATCCAGCACTCAGGTTGGTTCTCTGTGAAGATTAAGATGCATTGAGCCTGTCTGCTGAGGTATCTGCCAGAGCCTGTCACTATGTTCTTAAACCCCAGGAGACCAATTTCTCCAAAGAAGAAATTTGGAGAAACAATTCAGTCCCTTGGTCTAATCTTCCTCTTAGTCAGGGAACAATCTTTCCAAGACAATTTTGCCCAGTAATAATAGTAATATAGATACCATCACTGCCTGTCCTATATTTATATCATACTCCTTTCCAGAAGGACAGGGTGCTTTGAAGATCCTCTCTGGTACTAGAAGGCAAGTCACCCCTGCTCCCCATTGAGCTCCCAGGAGGCTCAGTGTGATTCACCTTAAAGGATCTGCTCTTCACAAAACCATCCCCAAGTACTGTGATCTTTTAAGAGCTTGTCAGTGGAGTTTTCAACGCTACATTCTACTGAAATTTTTTCTTTCCTCCTCTCTTTCCTTCCTTTCTTTTTAAAGAAAAAGCTTTGTTTTCTGGAACAGTTTTAGCTTCATAGCAAAACTGAAAGGAAGGAATAGGAAGTCTCCATATGCCTCTGCCCCCACAGATGCACAGCTGCACCCCCCACCCATTGTCAACAATCTACCAAGGCGGTACATTTATTACAACTGCTGCACCTACCTTGTCTCATCCTAATCACCAAAAGTCCATCGTTTCCTTTGGGTTCACTCTTGGTGGTGCACATTCTGTGGGTCTGGACAAATGTCTAATGACATGTATCTATTATTATAGTATCATGTAAAGCTTTTTATTATCCCCCAAGTCATCTCTGTTCTGCCTATTCACTGTTTCTTTCCCCTCCAACCTCAGATCTTTTTACTGTTTCCATAGTTTTATTCTTTCCAGAATGTCATAAAATATGTAGGATCTGCAGGCTAACTTCTTTCATTTAGTAATATGTACTTAAGATTCCTCCATGTCTTTTTGTGTCTTAAAAACTTACTTTTTTTTAGTGATGAATGTAATTCCACTGTCTGGTTGTACAGTATTTTTTTTTTTTTTTTTTACTCTTTTGCCTACTGAAGGATAGGGTGGTAATTTCCAGATCTTGGGATATTATGAATAAAGTGGCTATAAACATCCAAGTATAGTTTTATGTGTGGGTTTTTTTTTAAAGATTTATTTATTTATGCATACAAGAGCTGGGGTATAGGCCAGAGTTGGGATGGTGAGAGGACTCACCAGACAGAGTGGGGAGCAGAACAGGCAGACTGACCGAAACACACCGCTGAGGGCAGCAGCGGGCAAGGCAGGAGAGGTCTGCCACACCATGTGGGTCCCCTCCCCGGCCGGCAGCAGGGATCGAACTCGTGCTGCAGTGTGTGTGCTTTGCTTTGTAGTGCATTGCCTAACCCACTGCGCCACCAGGGAGGCCCTTATGTGTGGGTTTATGTTTTCAAGTCCTTTGGATAAATAACAAGAAGAGCTATTGCTGGACTGTATGGTAAATAATGTTAGGAACTACAAAACTGTTTTCCAAAGTGATTCAACCATTTTACTTCCCCATCAACAATGAATGAACATTCCTGTGGTTCATCTTTATCACCAGCGTTTGGTATTTTCAGTGTACTGGATGTGGCCATCCAAAGGTGTTCAGTGATACCTCATCATTGTTTTAATTTGTGGGGATAGCATGCCCTCCCTTACTCCCTTCCCCTTCTTTCCTCTTTCCTTCCCTTTCTTCCTTTTAGTATGATTGAGCAGTTATGATAATATTTTGCAGTCATCTATCATGTAGTTATATATATATATATTTTTAAAGATTTATTTATTTATGCATACAAGCACTGGGGTACAGGCCAGAAGTGTGGGGGGGGTGAGAGGATTCACCACAGAGAGCGGGAGCAGAACAAGCAGATCAACGGAAGTACACTGCTGAGGGGAGCAGCGGGCACAGCAGGAGCGGTCTGCCGTGCCATGCGGGTCCCCTCCCTGGCCGGCAGCAGGGATCGAACTCGTGCTGCAGTGGCTGCGGTTTGCCTCATAGTGTGTTGCTTAACCCACTGCGCCACCGGGGAGGCCCTCATGTAGTTATATTTTAAGTTTTTAGAAATTCAGTACTACTTTTCCAGTGTCAGGAGCTCTCAGCAGTCCTCTATAGTGCGCAAAATAATGGCAGCTTGGGCAGTGACTCAGCTGCCTCCTAAGTGCCCTGGATGCATTGTTTTCTCTGCAGCGACTAGGCCAGCACTCCTTTCCTTGAACACAAAGGCACCTTATTGACTAGTTTTGAAGGGAAATTTATTTTCCTCCACCCTCCTAAACCACAACTTTGACACCTCCTCCTCCTCCTCTTTATAATAGTCACAGTAGGATGTTCAATTATAGCTAAAAGCCCTATATTTAAGTGACAGATTAAGAGGCTCAGCAGGTTGCTACTCTAATGTTCATTTCACCTGTTGGTTTATTTTTCTAACCTGCAGGCACTGGGCGTTAGGTAAGCCTTTTGACAAGATGCGGTTTGCACATCCTATAACTGTTCAGCCCTCTCTGCTGGGCACTCTATGTGAACTTCCAACTAGAAGGAGTTCATCATCCACAGCTATAGCATCTTTGATCCTGGGTGCCTGGGAGGTTCCGACCTCACCAGGTGACATGAGAACAGGAAGAAGCTCTCCAGACACCCCTGCACTGCCCCAGCCACCAGCCTCTGGCACAGAGCCTGGCGCTCTGTGGGTGTGCTGTAAAGTCTGCATGGTGAAAGGATGAACTACTCTAAGCAGAGAGGCTAAAGCTGCATTTGCATCAGATGGTTATAAGGAGAGAACCATAATACTTTCCAATCCTCTTGAAATTACAGAAGGAAAATGTCTCCCCCCCCACCGCCATTTTGGTTTTATTTGACTTCTGAGGCTATATTTCTCCTCCCATCCAAGCTGTCCCTTTCATGTCCTCCAGGGGCCCTCCCAAGTGCCCTTGACCTCCCTAGGATCTCACAGGAAGCTACTATCAGCTGTTCACCTCTTCATGCGGGACCTGATCTTAACTTGAATGCAGGGCTTTCCAGGGAATTTTTCGCTTAAGATGCAAGACTTCTGGACTCAAAAGAATGAAATTTCCATGGTGAAATTTCCCACCTCCCTTCCGGCAGGAGAGATGCTTTCTGGAGCTTCACTCTGCGGTCTCTCCAAGGCTGTCTGGGCTTCCTGTAAGAGCGAGGCTGCCGTCAGGTGGCAGAAGCATTCATGCAGAATTGCTCAGCAAGAGCAGTGAGGATCAGGTGCTCTTTAGCCTGGCTTGGCCCGTTCCCTTGCGTGTTGACTGAGACCACTGAGCACCTTCCTGGCGGCACCTCTGCCTTCTGCTCCCCCTTTTAAGATCATTTATTGCTCCAGAGTCCCAGTATACAGAGCGAGCGTGAGCAAGCCCTCACAGGGCCTTCAGGCGGTATCTCCTTCAGGGGCTTTCCTTGTGCTGGGCTGGTCTTATTCTTGTTGACAAGGGCTGCTCTCTCGGTGCTCCTTGAACACCTGTACTTTCCTCACTGTACTTGGATTTCTGAAGATTTTTCTCCCAGTGGCAGTAAGTTCCTGAGGGCAGAAAAATCTTTATTTTATATCCCTCGTGTGTAGTATAGTGTCTAGCCCATTATAATATTCATAGGTGAAAGAGAGAGAGACAGAGAGAGAGAGAGTGAGGAAATAGGTAGGGAGGGGAGGAGAGGCAAGGAGAGGAGAGCAGAGGGGAGGTATGGGGAGGGAAGGAAAGAGAAAGAGGAAGAGGTGGGGAAAGGAAGAAATCACGACTTAGCCTAATTAATTGCCAACATAGCTTTAAAGAAAAATTAGTGGTATATATACATCCCTATATATTTGAGCTTTTGTCCTAAGAGCCACTGGGCACTGTATGTTCTTTCAGAGAACTAGAGGACTTGTCTAGAGCTGTGATGTGCCATCTACTAGATAACTAAACCCAGAGCTCTTATTTTCAGCTCCTTGATCCCTTACTGTTAGCAGCTAAAGCAATCTTAAACCCCCTTTTAAAGTTGGATACTGTTGGTTTTCACATTAGCCTTTATTAGCCAGTTGGTATCTAGTAATTGCAAACTATTTGAAGAAGCAGCAAATTGTATAACAAGAATCTGAAATGGTCAGGGAAGTTGTGTCTAAAAAAATTCATTGAAGTGTCTTTACTTGAAGCATTAATTTTAGACAATCCTGGTGTCCCACTAAATTAGATTAGAAACCTGTCTCTTGTTCAGTCTGGAGCCCTTCTGCCACAAGGAGACTGCGACTGAGCTTCTAGGCATGAGTGGGGTGTGTGTGTGTGTGTGTGAGAGAGAGAGAGAGAGAGAGAGAGAGAGAGAGAGAGAGAGAGAGAGAGAGAGGTATGTTTGAGTGTGTATGCATGTGTGTGTGTGACCAGGATTCAGTCAGGACAGATGTCCATTGCCATGCCCTGATTGGGTCCTGTGGCCCAGTTCTGACTGACAGCCCTCCTTAGGGTCAGCTGTATGTAAACAGGAGGGTCTTCTCCGGAGCAGCTAGGCTTCTATGTCTGCATTCACTTCAGGTAGAAGAAAGCGAAAACTACATATTTTACCTATAACTCCTGAAGAAATATTTCTTCCCTCTTCCATGTGTTCTCTTATATCCTTGTTTTTCATGTGCATGAAGTAATGCACCCCCTTTTCTTTTTGGTTCCCCTCATATCCTGAGAGGTGTTAAGGAAAAAAAACAAATACTTGTTGACTGGCAATGAGGAGAGAGCAAACAGAAACGCAGCCCTGAGTGCTGGGTTTAGCCCATGCCCCACCTCACCCCACCCCATACACACTCTCCATAGAACTTTGTGGTTCTAGAAAGCAGTGGTAATAGCAGGCACTTTGGAGTCACACAGACGTCAGTTCATGCCTGCACTGACTGGTTATGTGCCCGTGTGACCATGGCCAGTAATCCAATCTCCTTGCGCTTCAGTCTCCCTGGCTGTAAAAATGGGAACAAGAACACCAACCTCATGGTGCAGTCATGAAGATGATATGAGACAATGCAAGTGAAGCATGTAGTGGAGGCCACAGAGATGGCCCTCAGTAAAAGGTGTTGGGCCCAGAGGCACCCTGTTCCATGATCTATAGCTCTGTGGATACACAGATACTGGCATTTGCAGTTAAAACTGAGAACACTTCCCTCTGGGACGGCTGACTCTGAGCTCAATGTTGATTGCTTTCCATCTGAATTTCCTTAAGGGGTCATGGGAGGCAGCACAGGTCAAATGCACACCAGAGTCTAGGTGTCATGGTATCTTGTTCTCCCCCAGTGGGGTCTTCATGTTCATGAGACATGAAAGTAGCGTGTACTGAGATCATTTTAATAAGGCTCAGGCACTTCCACAGGATACTCCAGAGGCTGCCACCAAAATCGTTTTGCTGTCAAAAGCTGACATTATAACGACATGGCAAGAGAAACTCCCTGGGAAATTACTGCTCATTTCCTTTTAGGCAGCTCATTCACCTGCAGAAGCTGGACTCTTCCACTCTGCTCTGCAGCATCTGGCAATTGACACGATCCCATAAGTCAATTTTGCAGCTGAGTGGACCGAGGCCCCAGAAAGCCAAAGGCCTGAAGTGGAAAATATCGAGCAGGTGACTCATTAAGGCGTGTGTCTAGGACTTGAGCCCTGAGGAGCGGATGTGTGCTGCTGATCTTATTGGACGTTAGAAGATCTGATTGGACCATGGCCTCACTTCAGGCCAGTGTAAGAAGGGCGTGAGAGTGCCTGGGAGTATTTCCCACTGCTGATTTTTCAGGTTTTTTTTCCCCATCCATTTATTCTCTCATCTACTTCACTTTAATTCTTTAGCCAGTTCTTACCATCTACCTTCAATATTAAAACTGTCCTGAGGCAGCTTCCATTCTGTTCCAGCCAAAGTGCTCAAAGAAGCTCCCTTCTCTTTAGGTGCTCTTTGCTCCCACCTTAGTGTAGCACACGTTCCTGCCTAACACCTCTCTGATCTGTCACATACCCTCTACTTTTCCAGGTTCAGAAGATGAGGTGGGCTTTGTCTTCACTGGAGCCCAATGCTGGTGCCATCCTTTTGATCTGGACCCTGGTTTTCCTTCCAGGTTGAGTTGTCTTTCTTTCTTTCCACTGGTCCCTTCTGGGCTCTTAGACGTGTACTCAACACAAGTTCTTCTTCTTTTTATATTTTACTTACAATGCTTGCTTTCTTTTCTAGGTGTAATCCCCATAGAATTTACAACACCAATTCACCAGTGCACTGTCACCATAGTCCCTTGTGCTCTTCCCGTTCCTGCCTCGATCCCAATCCCTCCCTCTTCCCTACAGAATGACTCTGATTAGTAGTTGTCTGTTGATTTTGTTTTGTTGTGTTGTGTTTTTGTTCTTGTTGTTGATGTTATTATTATTTTTCCCCTTGATCCACTATATTCCTCCCATAAGTGAAACCATCTGGTATTTTTCTTTTTCCTTCTGACTTATTTAACTTTCTTTTTCTTTTTTAATAGTCCAGAGGTCCTCCCCACCCAACCCCACCTTTTCATGTCATGAATTCATGGGGAATGGGTTCCAACAGCTCAGGCTCCTTGCCACGGGTTCTCACAAAGTGAACTTCTCTAGGTGAAGGAGGCTGTTGCTTCAGCTGAACCCAAGTGCCTTTCTCTTTGGCTTCTTTTTTTTTTTCTTCTGGTCATTTTCTTTTACACGTTTCAGGATGCTATCTCAGCTCTCAGAGAGTTAATATGCTCAATATCAACATAAATTCTCTTGGCAAGAGTTTTGCCTTTGTTTACAACAATGCCAGCTACATCTGGGTAACATCATAGATGCTTCTAGTTTTGCTATGATAACATTTGTGGGGTGTTCCTTTTTGAACAGTGACTTGATATCTGGAAAATCATCTTTCTTGTAGAGTCACATGTATGTGGCCAAAGGAAACACTCTGTGTTTTCTAAAAGGCCTAGAGAACATAGAGCAGGAGCTTCTCCTCTTTTCCTTTGTGTTGGTGATTTTGACCACTTACTGGAAGATGGTGGTTCCCTCAACTTCTATTTCTTTTCACCGGTCAACTTCTTAACTAATCTTGCACATCAGTCACTACCACTTTCTAACTCCTGGGGTCCCTCAAACCTTCAGTGACTTCCTCCTCTAGATCCTACGCAGATGGCTTCCTTGAAGGTCCGCTCTATCCAGCAATGGTCAAGCTGCTCTGAGATCATCACTTAGTGCACCATTGTGGACACTCTTAACAGCCATGAAGTTCTTTCCTCCTGGGTCTTCATGACATTCATGCTTTTTTCACCCCAGAGCTACACGATCTTTAGGATTTATATTATTCTCATGTTTTCTATTCTTCCTTTGAAAATACACCTATTCTTAAGCTTGAAAATTTGTATCTCTAACCTTTATAGGAGGGTGACCCTCAAGGTGGTATCTCTAATTTTGACCAGTTTTCCAAGTTCTAGGCTTATAGCTCAAACAACTGCAAGAATTTTTCCATCTGAATGGGCTTGGAAGGGTCATGAAGGGTGTGGGCCAAGGTGGGTCATTTTCTGATTCTTTGTCCAAAGCACACAGTTAGTATAACAGAATGGTTAAGTGTGCAAGGGCTGAGGCCAGGCAGTTTATCTTCAAAGCTTCCCTTTGCCTCTTCTTGCCATTACTGTTTGGCGGAGGTCAAATTAGTGAACCTCTCTCTGCCTCAGTTTTCCCATGTGCTTATGAGAATTAATGAAAAAATACACACAGTTCTTAGAACAGTCTGCTAAATGTCAGGAAGTGTACATGTTCAGAAACCTGTGAACTCCCTTGGATGTATTTCTCTTTCTTTCATACCATCTTGCGTCCCATCTTGTATTTGTTTATGCAGATTTTTTTGCTTTTGCCTAAGTCTGCACTGTTCCAGGCTGCTATGATGAATTTGGCTTTGAACTGGTCTCATTTCCAGGCACTTCAGCTCAATCTAGCCAACACATTACTTATTTTTAAATTAATTAATTATTTTATTTTACAATGTTTGCTTTCTTTCCCAGGTGTATTCCCCGTAGAGTTTCCACTGCCAATTTACATGTGTGCGCCATCACCAAAGTCCCTTGTGCTCTCCCCATCCCGGCCTTGATCCCACTCCCTCCCTCTTCTCGGCAGATGACTCTGATTTGTAGTTTTCTGTTTATTTCTGTTTTGCTTTGTTGTTTCCTACACATTACTTTAAACCCCACTTTTATGTGACCTTCATATAAATGTCACTTTATGTAATTTTGCTTATAGGAAAATGTCATCCATGGTCTAAATCCAACCTATTTCCCCCACCTTGTCTCCCAGCTTTCACTCACTCAAACTGCTCCAGGTGGGCTTGATGTTCTGTAGACACAAGCCATTCATTTCCACCTTCACCCTTCAGACCCTCTTCATGTCTCTTTTTCTCTTTTAGTCCCTGGTCATTCATGGGCATGCCAATGCCTACAGCTCTCACACTCCAAGTCCTTCATTAAAGGACTGTAATCATATAATCAAACTATAATCATAATCATACTGTCTACTGAGTGGAAGCAATGGGTCTCTCAAGACTGGGAGTTCCTCAAGGTTAACGACAGTATCATGTATTCTTCAGTTCCCAGAGGAACTAACACAGTGCCTTGTTCCCAGTATAATGACCATTTGGCCAAGTAAAAAAAATCATCACATACACCATTCACTGTGAATATCTAAAAAAGGTGAGGAAGGGAATCCCTTGAATTCCCCTTGAGATTTGGTGTTTGCTTTCTACACCGAGTAAAGGCATGTATGTATGTAAAAGGGCTGGATTCGTCAAGTGGTTTAAGAAGAATTGGTAATGGAAGCTGAGATATTGATAATATGGAAAGACCTGATTTTTTGGGGGGGTTTTGGCATTTTAAAGAATTGATTCAGTGTAGCCCATAATTATTCATTCTTTGAATTCCTGTTTTTTCCATACATGATGCAAATATTAATTAAATACTCCCTTTAATTGGATTCTGGAACTGTAGTCTTAAGCCATGTTATTTACTGGTTTACTGAAAGATAAATGACAGTTCTAAAATCCTTTCTGTCTTGTGAAAGCCAGTCTTCTGTACCACAGCCATTCTGACTAGTCACGATGTAGGATCAACCTTGATTAACTGGTACTGTGTGCGACTGTGAGAACGAATAAGTTCCCCAAAACTGAGATGGTAATTTGAATTTGAAGAACAAAGCAGGCACATCCATTAATCACATGTGAAATTTATTATGGGCACCTTGTGTGCAGGGGTCCTCCCACCAGAACTGGAGGGCAAGGCTTTGGTCTGAGGCTGGGTCTGCACTGCCCTCCCACTGGGTATACGTCTTCTTATACTCTGTGTAGGCCTTGTGATCTCCCTTGTGTGAGACCACTGATATGGGGCGTGTCATGTGCATCTTTGTTCTACTGTGACCATTAGAGCTTGGATAGGCCATAATGACAGGTTAGTGAACATGAAAGAAACAATGGAAAAATTGGCTAGGGTCCTCCCAGGCTGGAGCAATTAACAGTCCTGAGCTTAAGATGACCTTGATACAAGATGGAGTCACTTTGGTTTTCCATAGAGAGATACATAGATCTTGGCTGGGCAGCGAGCCTTTGCATTTTGGGGCAGAGTCAGCCTCATTGAGGATGCCTGAAATCATTTCAGGAATGTTCCTGAAATGGAACAGGAACAGGAATATTCCTGTTTCAGAAGCAGAGAGGTGCCTGACTGTGGGAATGTTGCTATCCCTTCCTCACTGCCCTCCTTTCTTTTCAAGGGAGTAACATTTGAACTGTATATGAACTAAGCACCCCTAAGCCTTGTCCCAAGACTAAGAAGATTCCTTTTCCAGTGAATATCACCCTAGTTTTAAGTCAGTCTTTGTGTCTGCATTTGGCTTTCAAGATTTTTGTGAACTTCATCAACATCACTGACAAACTGGAAGATGCCCAAATCTCGACACAAATCAATCAAGTGTTACAATTTTGGGGGGAAAAAAAAAACTCACTTTGTTTTCTGACTTGTACCACAAACAGCGGCTCCAATCTGTCATTATGACTGAGAGCATGTCACAACAATCTGTTTTTATTCTTTAGGAAAGAAGAACAACATCTTGCTCTCCTCCAGCTACAGCTAATTTGGAAAATTTGCAAGCTGACATGCAACTTGATTAAAATGACCTGGAGCCACCAATTCTTTTAAAATGCAACTCAGTGCTAACAACCCCAGACTTGCCTAGTGCAGTTATCTCCTGCAAAGCTTTTATGTTGGGGGTGGGGGGAGATGCAGGCAGTTTGGGAAAGAGCTATGCATTATAATCCATATAGAGATTTTAAATTATTTATAATTTCCCCCCTCAGCAATACTGTCACCATGGATTTCCTTCACAGCTTAGAGGAGGGGAAAAGTAAGACATGGTGCCTCTAAGAGGCTAGTGTGAATTTCATAGTTTTGAGTACAGAGCAGACAGAATGAAGCATCCTTGTCAAGTTGGAGACTATTTTGACATTGTGGCTTCACTCCCATTCCATACTTTTAGAAAATATGCAGGAATCCATCCGAGATTCAATTGGCTCACTAGGTCTTTGTCAAACCCTGGCTACACTGAGAATAGTGATGCTTCCTTCTAGGGAAACCAATGGGCAAAATAATAGCAATTCGGTCAATTTCAGGACACATAATGGAAACTGAGGCAATGCTCAGGAACCCAAATATAGCTTGGTCTATAAATAAACTCTTGTGACTATCTGGCTTTTCTTTATGGCATCTAAGAGTATGTATTGTTGGTCTATCAGCGGAAAGCATGTTAAAGTAGGAGATGTAAACGTGGGCTGCCGTGGATGCCCATAGTTCTATTGTTCACTAAGACAATGTGTAATTATTAGGAGACAATATATAATTACATGCTGAATTGTGTGCTGCAAACTGCAAATGTTGGCGTTCTAACTCAGAGATGGGAAAGCTAATACTGGTTGAGACCACATAAATGCAGACACTCATTTGTCAGGGAATGTACAGTAATGAGAATCATTTCTGAATCCTGTTGCCTTGACAACCTATTCTAAAATGATGTAGATAAAGAGCTAGCAACACTTATCAATGAAGTCAGTGTGTCTTGGGAAGGAAAGCTGCTGAAAACAAGGCCATCAAACATTAGAATAAACTGACTTTCGGGGGGCTGGTCTTGTTCAAAACTGGGTGAAGATGTGAGATGAAGGATCAGGCATTAAGGACATGATTGTCGTTGGTACCGCACGTGATACCCTGGCCAAACACATACCTGCTGTCAAAGCTGGGCACAGTCATCAGCTCTGGCTCCAGCTGCCAGTCATGGCAGCTTTTCTGAATGTGTCCTTTTTGTGTGGATAGGCAATAACTGAGACGCCAGAGGGGCACCCTGAGGAGAGTGAGTGTGCATAGCACCTCCATTTCAAGATGCCAAGCTCACAGGCTAGCATCCGAACCCTTCCTCACCCTGATCTCTCCTGGGCAGTGTAAATACAAGACATGATCAGGAAGCATATAGTTAAATGCCTACCAGAAAACAAAGAGAACAAGCCAAGAAAGGTTAAGTAGCTTGTTTATGCTGTGTTTTAGAGACAAATCAGGACCAATATGTTTTCCCCTTAAGCCAGAGTGGAAGGCTGCAGGTCTACCTACCTGAACTCGGGACCTGGTGTTTTTTTTCCATTTTTGATTAATTGCCAGCCCTGATGAGAGCTCACTTAGCAGTTTATAGCCTCCCTGAACTGGGTATGCTGAATGCTGAATCAGGAACAAGGCTCCTGGAGGAGGGGAAGGGGTTCCTCAGCTTCTGTGTTACCCCAGGCTAAAGTAGGTGGGGCTCCTTTGGTGCCCAAACCTGGTTCAGGTGCATCCTCTGGTATGCAGGGAACAAGATTGACATACCTCTCTGGGCATACTATTTTATCCAGAGAATACCAATGAGGCGATTGTGAGATGACGTTTTGAAAGTTGTTTTTTTTTTTTTTTTAAATAAATCTTGTCCAGATTTTTAAAAAATGATGTTTTAGTTATGCTCTTTGAAAATATATACTGTCAAGTTCAGCTGGACTACGTTCAGACTAAGACAATAACATAGGCATCATCCAGATATGGATCTCTAGTAATTGTTTACATTAGCATCAATCCTCAGATTGAAAGAATGAAGGGTCACTAATTTGCATGCTGTTAAAGGCCATGTATAAAAAACACTTGGAGAAAAAGATGAGAACATAAATTGCCTACAGTGGCATATGCTTAGTTCCTGGACTCCTAAGTGGCATAAAACTCTTATAAAAAGCCCCCTTGCCCTTGTTAATTACAGGAAACAGATTGGAGGGGGTTGTTATTTCCACTATATTCCTCACCATTCCACAGCAGTTCCGTCCATTTTCCTTCTTGCCTCCCTTCCTTCTCTATTTGCTGAGCCCTTACCATTTATCACACATAGTTTTGGATACTAGACACATGAAAGACTCTGAGGACAGACCCTGCCCATATAGAGTTTTTTTTTTAATAAAGATTTTATTTATCTATGCATGCAAGAACTGGGGTACAGGCCAGAGGTGTGGGAGGTGAGAGGGCTCACCAGAGACAGAGTGGGGAAAAGAACAGGCAAATTGACTGAAACACACTGCTGAGGGGAGCACCAGGTGAGGCAGGAGAGGTCTGTTGCGCCACGTGGATCCCCTTCCTGGCCAGGAACTGAACTTGTGCTATAGTGGCTGCCGATGCTTCATAGTGTAGTGCTTAACCCCTTGTACCGCAAGGGAGGCCTCTGGAGTTGTCCCTCTAGTTGGAAATAGACTCAAAATTTTGATGACCGCTGTCCAAACTCTTATAGCCACACAGAGAAGAGAAATAGGGTGAAGGTGAGGAAGGGCTCATGGAGCAAACAATCTTTCAGTTGGACCCTAGAGTGGGAATTTGCCAGTTGGAGAAAGAGGATTTGAGGAATGACAGGGGCTTCCTAAGCAAATGAATGGTGTGATTAAAATCACAGTGATAAAAGCAATGGCTTAAGGAATACATTTAGCTATTGAATGTGGTAGAGATAGCCACCAAAATGCATACTGTCCCTTTAATAAGCCAGGCTAGCTGTGCAACCAGCAACTACATTTCTAAGTGCTTTTGCTTCCAGGTGGGATTCTGTAACTAGGTCTCACCAATGATTGAGACGGTCAAAGAAGGGTTAAGCCTGCTTCTCTGTTCCCCCATTCCCTATATGCTCAGATTCTGAAGATTCTTAATCCCTAGGTAGTGGAAAAGCCACAAAATGGAAGTAAACTGGGCCCTGAATCACTATATGGATGGCCACCCACTGAGCCCTAACACCTGCATTGTAATAATGGCCCCAGTGAGTAAGGCATAGATTTTATACTGAAATTTGGGGATTCCTTGGTATAGTGGTTGGCATTGCGGGGTTAGACCTTGACAGAAAGATAGGGATTAGGGCCTCAGAGACATAACAGGAGGGATAAGGACCGGGACTCTGGGAGACATGGAATCCCAGGGAGACATAACATGAGAGAAAAGTCAGAAACAAGAAAAAAGCCCATGACACTATCACTGGTTAATCTGTCTTAGGGCAGTGGGCAAGGTTGCTCTATCAAGAGACTGCACGCTCACTGTGACTTATCCCCTAGACCCAAAACATGAGCATAACTATAAACCCCCCAAAGTTGTTTTCAACAGCAGCAGCCCATTCAGGACCCCTCCCACGTGCATGTGTGCATGGGAGCTTGTTTTTGCTTCTTATCTGTCCTTGCATAAATGTCAGGCCTGCCTGCTGCTGGCGGGAGTTAGCTTCTTAACCCTTGCAGTTTTGCTCCCAGGAGCTGTCCTGTGTTTTTAAATTAACTTCCTTGACTTGCTTGCTTACTCCTATTGGGGTGTGGTGTTTCAATTCTTTGCTATACCCCCTGCAGTTCCCAGTTCAGCATATCACATCAGTCACAGCATTACGAGAAAAAACTCACTAAGTAGGATTTTATTTAATAAATAAAATTAAAGGATTCCATGGTCAACAAAATTTGGGAGATAGTGAATCTAATAGCCTGCACCACACAGACATTGTTCCAGGAGTGGAGGTGGGAGTAGTCTTCATCATTCAGCAAACATCAAGTACCTTCTAGGCTTTCTTGTGGGCATCTGAGATACATCAGTGGATCACACAGATGTAGATCTGTGTCTTCATGGGGTTATTTTCCAGCGGGGATATAGATAATAATAAATGAGGTTATTGGAGAAGAATCCACAGAGGGAAGGGCTGGTGCAAAGGTGCTGGCTGAGGTGTGTCTGGTGTGTTCAGGGGCACAGCAAGGAGGACAGTAGGTTAACAGAGGCAGCAGTGACTGATCATGGCAATTCCTGGAGGTTTTTATAAAGGAGTTTGCTTTGACACTACACAAGATACAGAATGTTTGAAAGATTTGACTGGCGGAGTCAAGTGAATTGAATTACATTGCTTATACCTTCAACTTCTGTATTGAGGATAGGTTGAATTCACAGAGAAAATGCAGAAGCATGGTGGCCCCCTGGGAGCCCAAAATAAAGCAAGTGAGAGGTACTGGTGGCTGCACCAAAGTGGTAGCAGCGGAGGTGCTGAGAAGTGTTTGGATTCTGGATTCATTTTGCAGTGGAATAGGGTTTCCTGATGGGGTCGATGTGGGGTGTGAGCAAAGATAGGTGGTGTCCTAGACCTCGTCCCTGTTTCTGAGGACTGTTATTTCCCACAGCTCTGGTGTCTCCCTCTCAACCCGTGGGGCACCTCCACTGGGTCTGGATTCCCATCCCAGTCCAAGTGACTCTCACCTGGTGACCATCCTTCTCTTCCTTCCGATCCATTGTTAGGACAAAAACCTCCCTTTCCAGCTTCCCCAAAGGCTTTACTTTGAACTTTAAAGGCTATTTTGAGAGTAAAAAGATATTTTTTACTTTGCATTCCCACTTACACATTCTAATTTTTCCTGAGGCCACACGAATGACTCTGATGGATCAATAAAAAGTCACCAAAAAGAAAAGCACAATTAATATTTCAAGATAACTTGCTGTTTAGTTTACTTACTGTAATATGTTTCTCTTCATGGCAACTCAGGTCTTTTAGTTCTAGTTAGACCTGAAAGTTAATCAAGAAATTGTATAATTGAGGGCTTAACTTTTATTTGTGAGAAAAACTGAGACCCCAGCAGGTAAACTGAGGCCCAGAATGGGAGGCTAGTTGAAGCCCAGGGAGGTAAAATAGTGTAGATTCTGTTTGTTTAGTGACTAGATGGCAGGGTTTCCTCCATTGGAGAAAACAGCCTGTGACAACTGTTAAAAGCAAGACAGTGGTTCCGAATGGGGTCACTTATACTAGGTTCCCATGTTACCAAGGTGAGGCTTGACTTGTTACAAATTCAGGTCCCCCAGAAATAGACTCTAAAACCAATCAATGAGGTGTCACCCACCTGGCACCTGCCACCCCCTAAAGGGAAGTATGCTAGCCAGAACCACCTTGTATCTATCCATCCAGTAGAGCTTGTTCCTCTTCCCTTCTGCCAATAAAAGTTTTTCATCTCTTCTAGCTCCTCAGCGCAACTTTCTACCGGCTAGGTTGGATGTTGCCTGATTCAAGTAGGTTTTTGCTCTGATGTGCTCTAATTTTAATATGCCTCAGTTTATCTCTTCACATATCAAAACTAGGGTTAGTCAGCGAAGTTTCTGGGTTTTATGTTCCCTTTGGCTTTTCGCCGGCCTCCTCATATGCCTTGAGATGGACTCAGCAGTTCAGATTTCTTGCTTTCAGTAGTTGAGCTATTAGACTGTTCCACTGCTAGCAAGTGTAACCTGAAGGGCCTTGGGTTCTCCCCAGGTCCTCCGAGGTACCCTGCCCTTCTGGCAGGGCTTTGGAGGGTTGCATGGCTTTGGGAAGGGCAGTCAGCCCTCTTTTGCCAGCTTCCTGCCGCCTTAAGCCCAGGGTGTGCCAGGCTCTTGCAGTCTGCTGGAGACAGCACTGCTCAGGCCCTCTCCTCCCCACAGAGGAAGACTGCAGTGGCTGGTTGGGGTATTTGATGCATTTGCTCTGCCGCTCTTGGGTTGCCCTTACAATATCAGCAGTGTTTTTCCCTGACTTGGACGGCTTTGAATTAATTTAAGCAAACGTTGGCAAAGCAGCTGGTGGAATCTAAGATTGGGCTGGGGGTTCAGGCTGAGCTACATAATTTGTGGTTACGTGTGGTTGTGGGAATCCAAATGCAGCTCTGTTGAGTCAGTGTACTGCTTGTGTCCTTGGAAAGAAAGCAAATCAGGGTTGGCTGGCTAGTTGCACTCTGCGTGATAGAAACGTGTGAGAACCATAATATTAATTTGACACATTCACAGCATCACACAGCACATGGAGATGCCTCAATTTTCAGATAGGGATGCTGAGACTCCAAGGGATGAGTCAGTTGTCCAAGATAACAGGCAGTGAGAGACGGAGCTGGGGTTCACAGTCAAGTCCATGACCCCATATCTCTTTTTTCCCCACTGCATTGCCGATTAAGGGTCTGTCAGCTTCTAGGGAAGATCAGTACAGCATTTAAATCTTTGTTCCCAAGTGAGTCTCCAGGCTGTCCCTGTGCTTGGGTGTCAGTTATCAGCTCAGCCCCAGGGGACTATCTTCGGCCTGCAGAGGTTCTCTGTGTCTATCGATTTATCTTTGCCTTGGACTCTGATGAGCATCCTGGAAACTACATGCAGAGATAACTGGACCGAAAGGACCGCTACTCCTTTTTTCTGGTTCTGGCCCTTTGTGAAACCTGAGAACTGGTGGAGTGGAGGCAGTGAGGGGTTTGGACTCTAAGGGGCATGGATTCAAAAGATGGATCCATCTTATGAGTGGTATTGTCTAACCTGGGGAATACTCTTCCCCTCGGGTCCAATTTCCTCATCAAATACAAAAACAGGGATTGGGAATAATCCATCTAGTGCTCCTCAATTCTAAAATTGTGTGCTTCTCTTTACAAAACTAAGAAAGCAAACTAAACATTAAAGCCAAAAATACCTCCCTGAACAAAAATACCCTCAAATCCACATCTGATAGGGATGGTAGTTGTGATTTAGATATTGACATTTATGAAAATGGTTATAAGAGTCTAATATGGTTGCTGCTAAAATTTTGTCAGAAAATTTGAAGCAATTCATGCCGGTAGACTTTAATCCCTTAAAGTCCTCTAAGCAATATTTCTAATATATATTTTGTCAAAGATTTGATGTTCTCAGCTTAGGTATTTCTAGCAAGCACTCTCTCCAAACAAATCTCTTTGAAATGCATTAGATAACACTGTTCCTTCAATTCCATATCTTCCTTTCTGTCTAAACTGAAAAAGCCAGTTCACGTTATTAATGACAAGTCATTTTCCAGAGTGCCCGGGTTAATAGAAGAGATAACTGGCAAAATATAAATGTGTAATACTAACACGCTGAAGATAAAACAGAGGTCTAATGCTGAATGCATAATGTGGAGAATGAAAGAAAAAGTTGCTGGCGGGCACAGAGTTCCTGCAGAATGAACTGGAAACCTATGACCACCAGCTGGTCCCTTGGTTTCTCAACTTGCTACTTTCCTACTTCCTTTTTCAATTCAGCTATCCTCCTTGAATCCAAATTGCAGATTTCAGAGTTATAAAGGAGTCCTTAGAGACCTCTGAGGTTGAGGAACGTGACTAAGGAAACACTGCCTGTGTTCTCAGGGCCCGTGTGTCTCTCATTTGAGTGCTTTGCCCATGATTGTGCTACTGCAGGTGCTGTCCTGTCTTCCTGCAGTCAGCCCAGCCCTGGGAGCAGGGATTTAGCAAATTAAATTTAGAATGCAGTGGATTCAAATCCCAGAGCCACCATACTCTAGGAGTGTGACTTTGGAAAGTCACTTTGCCTTTCTATCCTTCAGTTTCCCCCACTGCAAAATGAGTTAACAAAGTAAAGCTCTTTGCAGTGAGTGAGTGTTCAGAAAAGTTAGCCATTATCATAATAATTTATGATTTGTGAGTTTGGTTTTAGATATACGATCTGGAAGCAGAAGACAGTACTGGAGGATCACTTGATGTCCTATCTGGCTTAAGAATTGCCTATTTTCTAGATAGTTTTCAATTTGGTATCAAAAGCAATGTGGTAGTTGGCTGTTCTGTGTTTGCTGAGCATGAAGGGAAGGGAAGGCCCTTAGATGGTAACCTAGGCAACCGGGTGGCTACAGTTTGAAAGTTTCTGTCCACCACCTCCAAATTAATATGTTGAAAAGCTAGTGCTATGTGATGATATTTGGATGTGAGTCCTTGGAGGCTTGGCCATGCAGGTGGAATGCCCATGAGTGAGGTCAGTGAAAGAACATTAACATCACACGTTTTTTTTTTTTATTCACCAGCATGATATTTTAGCAGAGAAATAACACATAATAATTAAAGAAAATAAATAAATAAATGAGATCCAGAGAGTTCTCTCCCCCTTTCTGCCATCTGAAGACACTTTGAGAAGTCAGCAGTCTGCAGCCTGGAGGGGGCCTTCACCCTGGAGGGGGGCCTTCGCTGGACACTGCAAGCCCAAACTAGAAGCAGATCTAGGGACCAGAAGCCATTATGTGCAAAAGACACAAAGGCCAAGACCTACCCTAAGCGATCCTCAGTGTCATTTCTACCACAGGGAGTCTGGGTTTCCCACTGAAAAGTTTAATGAGTTGGTCTCATTTAAGTGAGTTTTAGTCTCTTGGCCCCAACAAAAAAGAGGGCTCATTTCTTGAGGATTATGATAAAACTGAAAACAGGATTGGAGTTGGATAAACTGCCTGCCTTGAAGGACTGGAACTTTGCAGTCAGATATGCATCCATGTTTTCCAGCTCCATGATGGGGCAGGTGACCCCCATCTCCCTAAAGCCTCAGTTTATGCACATATAAAATGGGGGAATTACCAGTTAGGTATAGGCTTGTGATGCGAAAACCAGGAGGAAGTACATGTTTAACACATTGCCTAAAGCTGATGCCTCACTTAATTACAATGCATAGATACCAAAAACATTTGCAAATGCTGAAACATAAATGTTGAAAGGAATTTTGTCTTTTATTTCTCAGTTAACGCTCCTGGCATTTAAACAATAAATATGTAACTAAGTATCAGACATCCATTCTAGTTTCTCAGAGCTCTTTTGAATGGGTAGTTCCTGAAACTGGAGCTAAAAACATCCAAAAAAACCACAAAAAACCAAAACCCCAAAACAACAAAAAACCTGCTGTGTGTCTAAAAAACCCAAACTATTTGGAAAAGGAAATGAATCATCTGAGTTGATTGTTTTTAGAAAAAACAAATTGATGGAATTTAACTATTTCCTCTCTTCTTTGAGGTACCAATTTTGGGGGTAGATCTAGTCTCATTATGAAATCTGACCCCATTTCAGTCTCCAGGTAAAAACAAAGTGAATGTTTTGGGGGAGACCTTAAAAGTTTTCTGAGCAGGAAAGGAAGTCTGAAGAGGCAGAGAGTGAGTGGCTTCAGGTTTTCAGTTTCTGGTGAACTTGATAAGCACATACAGCCATGTCCTTCACGCTTGCTGTGTGCCTGGTTCATTCTCCTCTGTCTGGAAGATCACTGGAAGAAGCCTCAGGGACAAGAGGGGCCAGCCCTCTCATTTTGTGGGTGAGGAAGCTGAGTTTTAATGAGTATCTGACCAGTCTTTTGACTCTGGTCTTCACTTTTTGGTCCCCAAACTGTGCTCCATTTTCTCAGGCAAGAACTAATTTGGGAATCTTCAGCCATTTTCCAGTTTTCATGTTATTCACAACAGAAGTATCTTTATTAATAATGTGAAAGTGCCAGCTCTTTAGCTAGAGGTGCACCCATCTGTTTCCCTGGGAGATGGTGGGGGAAAAGGCGGGTTATTTGGAGAGAGGTGGGGTTTGGGGGTGGTGCCAATGGGCAGGGTGAAGAAGGCCTTTACTGCCACCTTGTGGTCACCTGGAGCCACAAAAGGTCATTGCTCAGGAGCTTGGGACTGTCTAACTTTGGCTGCTTGCCTGAGATCTATATCAGCATAGCCAGCATCCTAGCTTAGGCAGAACTTTTGCTCGTTTTTCTTTTCACTTTCCTTAGCTCTGGGAAAGGGAAGGATGTTAAAATCTAATAAAATTCTATATACTCAGAAAGTATCTGAAGGGTGGAAGACATCAGAATCCAGGGAAGGGCACTTAAGATGAAATGTTTGAGAACTTTGCAAGATCCTTGTCTCCTCTCTTTCTACAAGGACAGAGATTTGTGGGGTAGAAGTTAGACCTGGGGTGCTACCTGTCATTGTTATCACCTGGTCAACTGGGGAAGTCAGGGCAGATGAAGAATCATTTATTATCTCATTTATTGCCCTTGTCTGCAATTCAAATTAGTTCTCACATCACATTCTGATAGTCTCAGATTGAATATTGTCGGTTGAAATACTAACGATATTTTTCCGTGCAAAAAAGATGACTTTCAAGGCATGCATTATGGAAAGGATTATAATAAATTAAATGCCTAAACTGGCAGAGTGCAAACAATTTTGACTCAGATCTAAATGTTTGCACTGGCTGTTTAAACATTTAATTTGTTAGAATGGAAGTACCACCATAGAATAAGCATGTTAATTAAACTTGGGTTTTAGCAACGTGAGTCATCCCACGTACATAGAGCGTGACAAACCCGGACAGCAAGAGCCAATGTGTGTTGATTTCTCATTCTCCAAATGAACACTATGCATCTTTAAACCCTGCAGACATTAGCGATTTTTAATGAATTGTTCTGTCTTTCTGTGGTGACTTTTAGATGATGCTGTGAGATATTGTTAGTCTGAGAAACAACTTTGCTAATTAAGTTTCAGGGAACTTATTACCCATAGATAATTGATTAAAGTGGTTAGATGGATAATCTGTTCTGTGACTTTACATTAAAAGTTTGGAAAAAGTAAAGAATAGGAGATTCAAAATAAAACTCCTAAAAACCAACTTATAGAAACAAAGAATCTACATCTTCATGATATTGCTACCATCATCATCACCGATATCGTTATCAGTATTTTCTTCTTCCTCCTCTCCCTTTTCCTTATGATGGCCATGGTTGCCACTGCTGCATCATCACAAGGAGAGGAGTATCCTAATCTGAGTTTTCTTTCTGGCCCCAGTTCTGAAACAGATTGGTAATAGAATGCTGGTTAAAAAGTGGTCTGCTCTAAGCTTTGCATTCCTCATTTCTAAAATGAGTGCATTTTAATTTTTAAAAAAATATGTATGTATACACGAGCTAGGGTGTAGGCCAGAAGTGCAGGGGTGAGAAGATTCACAGAGACATAATGGGAGGCAGAGCAGGGAGATCTACGGAAATGCACTGTTGAGGGGAGCAGCGGGAGAGACAGGAGAGGTCTATGTGGTCTATTCATCCTTCATGACCTACTTCAATCCTGCCTCCTAAAGCCTTGTAATTTTCCTTCCTCTACCCCTTGCCATGGGTTGTCATGGTCATTGTTTCTTCCTCTGCCTTCTGGTATCTTTGACTCTTTAATAGTATCTAGTTCTCTTTGCTTCATAGTAAATTAAGTTAGTTACTTATACACATGGCTTTATGTTCTTGGAGGGAACAGATTGCATATTACTTATCTTTCTTCCCATATTCCCTTTCTTTTCTTCCCTTGCCCAATATCCATTATTGTTTCTTGCTCAATAGACATATGTTGAACTGAATGAAGTAAAAAGTTGTTACAGATAGGAAATCTCAGCCATCAAAATAGCAACCATTTACTAACTCCAGGGGCCAATTAAGCAATGGGCTATTCGCTGGAAAATTCTAGATGTGGATCAAAACAGTTCCAATTAGATTCATATCCTGAGCTAGACTAAGAATAGCATGCAGAAATATTCCTTGGGCCCTAGATCCGTGTGGAATAGTGTTCTCCTCATTTCTATCAGTGAGAATACTCTTCCTGAGACTGCCATGATTTTTCTTAAACTTTGCCCAAGATACTTGTGAAAAAAATTCAACTCGTATATGTACTCAGATGTTGTATAACATATTCTTTAAGCTTATTTCCATTTGTGGAATTTTTATCTTCATTATACCTTCATGGCCATGTTAGAATTTAATCATTAATTGCTTGAGGGAGTTTCATTTCAAATAGGAACCTGTCTCAAGGGATCAGGTGCAGGGAGTTCAGAGCTTTGAGCCCTGCTATGGGTTTGTTGTGCAGTTGGGAAAACTCATCTCCCTTCCTCAGACCTCAATCTTCTCGTTAGCAAATGGAACATCTTCCCTTGTCACAAGGCTGTTTGCACACATGATGGCAGCTCAATTAGCGAACCACTTTGAAAAGATCACATGGAATCCTGTTGGGTACTGTCTGAGTGACTAACCTACAGGCTTATGAAATGGATATTAAAACCATGCATCTGCTTGTTCCAGTCACTGGATGCACATGACTAGTCCCTTAGTTGTATTTATAATACTGTAGTTTTTTTCAAAGAAAGAAATTAAATTTGCTTTTTCAGATTTTACAAATGCAACCATGAGTTAGTCTGCTTGAGTGAATTTCAAATCATAATTTAGATAATGTCAGGATGGCAATAAAACTTATGAACTAGAGCAAGGGTGGGAACATGAAAGCAGAAGGGAGAGATTCAGACTATTTTGTCTTCTGCCTGCAATTTTCTTTTTCTTTTTCTTTTTTTTTCTCCTCTGTTCCTTTCAATTCCCTAGAACATGTAAACCTTTCTGCTCCTCTTCATTTAAATGAATCGGCCCAGGTGGCATTAATGCTTGTAAAAGTAAATGGAAACTGGAAAGATGGATGTGGAGTCTGTCATCTAGTGCAGGATTTTTCAAGTCTTTGTAACTGTCATCTTTACAGCTCACCTGTGATTGGAACTAACCTCACTCAAAATGGTGAAGTTGAAGTCGGCTGAGTGTGGAGCTCGCTTTGCCACTCTGCCCACGTTTTCCCACTTGATTAATTAATTCCAGCAGGAGTGTGTGCAGGTTCGGCTGCTGTGTGGCCCTCCGACAATGACTCAAACACTAGTGGGACCAATCTGCTCATAAGGTGCCTGTTGTATTGTGGACGTGGTATGGTTTTTCAGATGGCAAGGCTGAGGCCCAAGAATTGGCCTGGAATGCTGTAGTTTTAAGAGGGGAAGAAATCTGGGGGAGCTCAAAGGACCTTTGCCAGGTTTCAGAAATCATACCCATAGGTTATATTGCTGTGCATAATCACAGGACTTGATTGTAAAAAAAAAATTCTCTATGTATGATGTCTTTGGGATGAAGAAGCACCTCCCTCAACCTACCAGACCCCCAACATACACATATACAGGGAGGAGGTGAGGAATAAAATCACTTCACACTTGTCTTAGTTAGGGACCATTTGGTCACAATTTGCTCCAGTTGACTTAGGGAAAAGGGAGTATTTGTCATCCAGGAGGTTGAATCTAGAAATAAAAAGCCACCAGAGCCTGGGTGTCTACTCCCCTCCGTGGATTGTTTTAACTCAGGCAGATACAAAACACCTCTCCCTCTTCCCTCATCTATCAAGTATCCCATGTAAATCAATATTACTTTGATACAAAAGTATTTCAGCTAAACAGAAAGGAGTTCCATAGTCCCAATTCCAAAGCCTCCAAATAGGCAACTGTGATTGACCACAAGATTGACTTAAAGATGGTCATTTAACCAAATTGTCCAATCAGATGACCACTTTTTATATTAATCACCTTCCAGTGGGTTCTTAGCGGGGAAACTGATTCTTGGAATAAAAAACGTACAGCAGTGAAGAAATGGGCATTAACATAATGGTATGGCATTTAATTCTTGATTATGAAATGATGACATAGGCTTTTCGGGTTCTTTGCTCCCACACCTCCTTTTCCTAACCATAACCACTTCTCTGCCTGTTGACTTGAGAAGTTCACTTTACTTTTTAATAACAGCTATGTTTTAAATACTAGTTTAACAAATACGGGTTGATATAAGGAATATACGTTTCTGTCCTGGAACCTACAATTTAGTGGGAAGACAGACAAAAAGAGAACACAGCAACCTAAATAAGTAAACAAAATAATTACAAGTTGTGTTAGGCGAGGAAACAGTTTTGACTTAGAAAATATGTGTTGGGGAGGAGAAATCACTTAGATGCAGTTGCAGTTCTGCTCTGGATAGGACTTCTTAGTGGTGTTTGAAGGAACCAGTGATGGAAAAGATGGTGTGGAGGATGATGTCGCTTGCTGAGATGTGGGGTTCAGTGAACAGTTACCTCTGAGAGATGTTTCACCAGAGCGCCCCTTTCAGAGGCACATAGTGAGTATCCCCATGAGGCAGAGACTTTTGTTCTGTCGAAGATGGCAGGTTTATTATATTAAGAGAAGAAAAGGAGAAGGGAATGCTTGTGCATAGGGGATGGAGGTTACGTTTTAAAAAGACAGGATTATTAGGAAAAGGAGAAAAAGAGAGGCACCTGCGGCGTCCTAGACAGGCTGGAGAGCTGCCGCCTGCCAGTACAAAAATAGCAGTTAGTTCTTCATTTGGCGAGGGGCTCATTCCTTTGTAAAATTGTTATCTGTGGTTAATTCATTACCTCTAGGGTGGACTAGGTTGATTTCTCAGGACCGGGGATTCTCAACAACGACTCCCCATCTCCATGTTCCCTCCTCTGGTCTGCACCTCCAGACACTTTGGATAGCAGTCTGATGCTTCGTACAGTAGTTGGCACCTAAGGAGTTTTCATATCTGTGGCTGGTTAAACTACTATGTTAATTATTTCTATTCCCGCCTCCAGTTTCTGGTCTTGTGATGCTTCCATCCTAAATTTTCTACTCTTAGCTCCTATCAGATGATGTACTAAAAATTATTTCAAGCAGAGAGGGGACATCATGCACTTTAAGTTGCAAAATCCTCCAAGAAGGAAAAGATCTTATTTGTTTCTAACTCCCAACACTCTGCATCTCCAACTCTGCTATCTATACCTGAGATAATTGAGATTTGCAAGCTCTTCTTTTGTAGATTCTATTCAGTTCTATTGCAAAACATTAAATCATAGTAAACAGCTATATATATGTATGTATATATACCATTATATGTGTGTGTGTATATATCTATATATCATTTGGTATTCTTAGGTCTTGAGATTAAAGAGATCTGGGTTTTGGACTTGTCATTTCTACTTACAAGTCAAAAAGTTATGCAACTTTGGACAAATTATGCAATTTTGGACAGGTTATACAATTTTTCTGTATCATTGGTTTCAACTTTGTCATCTCGGTCTTCACCTCTTGCTCATGAACTTTTTTTTTAAGATTTATTTATGCATACAAGCATTGGGGTACAGGCCAGAGGTGTGTGTGGGGGGGTGAGAGGATTCACCACAGAGAGCGGGGAGCAGAACAGGCAGATCAACAGAAGTACACTGCTGAGGGGAGCAGCGGGCACAGCAGGAGAGGTCTGCGGGTCCCCTCCCTGGCCAGCAGCAGGGATCGGCAGCAGGGATCGAACTCGTGCTGCAATGGCTGAGGTTTGCTTCATAGTGCGTTGCTTAAACCACTGTGCTACCAGGGAGGCCCCGCTCATGGACTTTTAAAAATGAAAACTAGTTTATATTAAATGAGGAAATGTGTAAGAAGTGACTAACACAGTATCTGATACTCACTACATATTAAAAGCAATTTAAGGGCCTCCCTGGTGGCACAAGGGTTTGAGCTCTGCACTGTGGGGCTACCTCAGCCACTGCAGTGTGAGTGCCATGCCAGGCCAGGGAGGGGACCCACATGGTGCAGCAGGCCTTTCCTGCCTTGCCCGCTGCTCCCCTCAGCAATGCACTGCAAGTAGATCTGCCTGTTCTGCACCCCACTCTGTCTCTGGTGACTCCTTTTACCTTATGCACCTCTGGCCTGTACCCCAGCTCTTGAATGCATAAATAAATATGTAAAAAAAAATAAAAGCAATTTAAAAATATGGTTCACATCTCCCTTGTATGCAAGTAAATTCTAGCAAACTGACCCCTTTTCAGTGCTCCTTAGAGAATTCAATCTATAAAAGAATTGTGAAATGAATACTTTGAAACACATATGGATCAGATAGGAGGTTGCTTTTTTTCCACTTTGTAATTCCCTTTTTGCAGTGAAAGGAAATTAATAAGTCCTCTTAAAAATTGAGAGTACTTCCTCAAGTGGATAGGATTGAAAAGAACCAAGAAATCTAGCCCAAAACTCACTAAGAGAAAACTGTAAAATAAGAATAGAATGAGAGAAATACTGATCTCAGTTTCAGCAAATGCAGAGCAGGAAGATTGTCCTGGGGCAACTGTTAGGAACTTAATTGAGAATTGCTTCAGGCCAAAGGGGAGTTGCAACTCTCAACTAATGTCTTGCAAAACTATGTTTGACTATAGAGGAGAAAATGCCTGTGGGGGAGAGGTTCTTTGATGATTGGACAGCCTGGATGTGAAATGACCAAGATGACATTAAAGCAGCTCCAGACTTCTCTCTCCCTTTGTAGGGGAAAGAAAGACCTTCTTTTAGGGAGGGAAATTACTAAAGTTCTTCATTTGCTAGAGTCCTCCTTACTTTGGCAGTTGGGAATGAGTCCCCAGATTGTCTGCCTGCATACCCAATCTTTCCTATTAGGATGTCCCCCTCACAAAGATGGGGGAGAGAATATTTGGAGAAATCAGTCAACAGAATTACAGAAGAAATGCTTGACAAGTACTCACACTTATTATAGGATGAAAGGGTAACAAATGAAGATCAGATAATTGAAGAAAACCAAGAATATATGCAAAATATCATGACTAACAAGAACTACTGATCTTGGAGGAAAAAGAGATGGTCCAGGAAAGAAAAGAGAGGTTAAAAAAAACTGTGAAGGAAATCTACTTATTAAAACGATAAAAATGAGGTGCTCTGAAAAAGGAGGACCCAGAGAGCAAGAAATAATTCTAGAAAGTTGAAAATATGAAATGCAAACATTTTCAAAAAGACTTAGCAATAGAATAGGTCAAATTAGTAATCTTGAAGCTATGGCTCAGGAAATTGATCAGAATTTAGAATAAAAATACATGGAGCATGGAGATGGAAAACACAGGGGAAAGTTAAAGGACAGAAAGGCTCAATTAGTTGAAGGAATTCCAGAGTCCAAGGACAGAGATGAAGGAAGGAAGAAAATATTTGCAAAATGACAATAATCATCTATTTTCACTAAAAGCCTGAGGAATGACTGTAAAAATATCCACACCAGAAAATCCTGGTAAAATGAAAAGATCTCAATGATAAAAGAAATTCTGAAAAGCTTCCAGAGAGAAGAGAAATCTACTTTAGTGAACAATGGTAGGCAGAGTTTTTCTTTTTGTTTTCCTTTCTCCTTTCTTTCAGCAAGAGCATTTCTCCTGCCCTCCCCTCCCCTCCCCCATTTTCCTCCCTCCCCTTCCCATGTCTCCTCTTTTTAAAAGAGCCTTCTCTCTCTCTCTCTCTCTCTGTCATTCAGATGGAACTATGAATTAATTACAAGATCATCAGGATGGAAGGGGATCTGAAAGAGTTCACTCAAAATCCTCTTCAGAATTTTCTGGGTGTGTTAATAGAGAAGCTAGTTTCTTTCTTTTGGGGTTATGCGGCTCCAGGGGTGTTAGCCCCTATATGTAGATCTTTCTTCCCTAGAGGAAACTTGCCACCACAGGACAGAATGAACAGTGTACAGAAAGAAAGAAACAAATTGATCTACAAGACATAGACAAGAACCCCGATGTCACTGTTTGGATTCAGCTGTGTTTGAGGTCAACTCCATTTCTGGGCTTCTCAGGTATAAGCTTATTACAGGGCAGGGAGAGGAGCACCCCAGAACCCCCAAGCCTGCCCTCTCTGAATGGGTTCTGCCATCTGCTGCATTAAGACAAACACATAAAACCTTTAATGGAAAGGAA
>JAGFMF010011574.1:8327690-8473654 GCA_019455555.1 Galemys pyrenaicus | reverse complement strand
AAAGTTACCCATCTCCTTGAGGGTAAAAGTCCAGCCAAATAGGATTGGCCCAAAGCAAGGCCCAAAAACCTGCCACACGTCTAAAGGACCTTTCAGTAGAGACCCATAAAAAAGGGTCAAAAAGAGTCAGACAAATCTGGGAGGAAAAGAGCAAAATCAAAATCAAGATAAAAGCTGCCATTGCTAACCTCCCCAAGGGTCTCTCACCCACATCTGTTCCAACCAGTCCAAAACCAAAAAGTAAGCTCAGTTTCTTCACATGTCCCTCTGCTCCACGTGCCTCCTCCAGGTCTCCTTGCTGCTCTCCATCTTCCTTTCTTCCTTCTCTCTTCTCTGCAGAAAAATTTTTTTTCTCCTCAGCTCCACCCACTTAGGGCGGAACCAGGATTTTTAGAACTTCCCCTTTTCCTGGAACCACCCTGTTACAAGCTGACTACTTGGCTGAAACTAGTTTGAGTTGAGTTTTTGTTAAACACCTCTGCAGAGGAATAAAAATCATATTGGTATCAGACTTCTCACTAGCTACTCAGCTTCTAGACAATGAGGAAGAAAATCTCCACAGTTTTGAAGGAAAATAGTTTTATACCTAGAATTTTATGTTTATTCGAAGGAGCATCCCAATGTAAAGACAAAAGAAAGATCTCTAGGATGTGAAATGACTTAGAAAGATTTTCATTCACAGAATTTCCCTGAAAGAATTCATCAGGGAATATTATAACACTCCTCTTCTCCAAATAAGGGATACAAGAAGTAGGGAGATAGAATATAGAAAATAATATTGGGCAGTCATCATTAAAAGTTATAATCTGAATAAAAGTATATTCACAATTCTGAATGACTAAATTCAGGATAACTTTGTCATGGGAAGGAAATGCTGCTAACATTCTCATATTGTTAGAGAGAATTTATAGATTCTAGATACATATGATAGACATGTTAATTGTAAAGGTTTATTGGCAGCCACTAGAAAAATACAAATAAGACCATTAAAAAGAAGGAAAAAAATCTCAATATGATAAAAAGCAAATTGGGGAAAATAAACAAGACACATGGAATGAGAAAGCACTTAACAAACTGATAGGAATAAATGCAAACATTAGAAGGAACCTAATGAGTGTGTGAGTAGGTTAAATATTGGAATGTAAACATCCTGAGGCAGGGATAGAGGTTGGTTTTGGTGAATGCCAAGTCTCTCAACAAGTACTTGTCAAATAAACAAGCGGACAGATATTCAAAGATACGCCTTTTAAAAATTCTGTTTAAAAACTCAATCTAAATCAAAGCATCTACATGCACCACATGCATTGCATACACACAGAGGCTGAAAATAAAGGAATGAGAAGACATTTCCCAAGAAAAGGCTACTAAAAAGGGCAAATGTGATAACATTAATATCAGGTAAAAGAATCCAAGGTCAAATGGATTAAATTTAATGAAGAGCAATATTTTCTATGACCTGCTAGGTAGGAAGTACAAGTAAATCAACTGAACCAACAAGAGAGGTCAGTGAGGTGACAGGATAAAAAAATTAATGTACACAGATTAATATATTTTTCTATCTACTTGCAATAATCAATTGGAAAATGAAAAGGATAAAAAATCCAAATTAGGGCCTCCTTGGTGGCACAGGGGTTAAAGTCTCAGTGCTATTAAGCTATGGTTAGCCACTGAGGCCTGAGTTCGATCCCCGGCCAGGGAGCTGACCCACATGGTGCAGCAAACCTCTCCTGTCTCACCTGTTGCTCCCTCAGCAGTGTATTTCATGAATTTGCCTGTTCTGTTCTCCACTCTGTCTCTGGTGAATTTTCTCAGCCATGTAACTCTGACCCATACCCCAGTTCTTCTATGCAAAATAAATAAATAAATAAATGGTCCAAATCACATTAACAATTGCAACAAAACCCACAGGTTACCAAGAATATTGATTAGATAAACCTAACAAGACATGCAACAGACTGATAATGAAAACAAACTATAAAATAATATTGATAACATTACACAATTTAAAAAAATATCTGCACATAAGGAGAGACATACTTCCTAAGTAGAATAACTTAACATTTCAAACTGATTATTATTCCTAAGGTAGCCTATAAGTTTAGTGCAATGTGTATAAAAATCTGATAAACTTATTCTAAACTTAGAATAATTAAGAAGTATTTAAAGAAGTAAAAGGAGAAACATGTGCCTTACTAGATATCAAAGTAGCTTCTTAACATTCAATAATTAAAACAGTGTGGTTTTGGTGCAAAAACTAAAAAAACAGAGTAGTAATATGGGATCCAGGAACAGATGAATATTCACAGAACTTTATGATAAAGATGGCATTTAAGTTAGTGGGGGAAATCATGTTCAAAAGGGTGTTAGGAAAATTCGTGAAAAAAATACAAAATTAGTTTGCAACTTCTACCAATACAAAAATAAATGATGTATTAAAATGATAACAAACAAGTAAAATGATAATCAAAATATACGTATAATCTATTGAAAGAAAATATAAGATTTTTTTTTCTATCATGCTGAAATGAATGTTTTCTTCTGTAAAAAACACAGACCAAAAATCCAGGAAACATTGATGGATTTGACTACATTAAAATCAAACCAAAACAAAACTTCTCCATGGGTGGAAATGGTTGCAATATATAAAATATACCAAAGATTAATGTGCATAACATTTAACTCATAAATCAATGGACAACTCTATAGAAAAATCTAATGGGATATGAACACACAATCCACAACACAAGAAGTACAAAAGGTTACTATCTTTGTGAAAAATACTTGAAATTACTAATAAAAAGGAAGTGCCAAAAAAAAAAGAATATGATGTCAATTTTACCTATGAGAGTGACGAAAATTTAAAAAAATAAAGGAAAACATTCAATAATGGCAAATGGAAGCTTCTGGCTGAAAGTTACACAAAGACAAGACTTAATTGCTGTAAGGAGGGAGTGAATCCAGTATTTAATATGACTCAGAGCCTAGCGCTGCAACCAGTTTCAGGCATGGTACCTAGTAATCATACAACTGACTTGTAAGTGTCTTTTATCCAAAGCTCTCAATACTTTAGCAAAAACTTCCACTTCACAAAATTCACTGCACAATTGACATAAGCATACCTATTGTAAAGCATAATTACATAAACATCAAACTGGACTTTCACAGACAAGGAGCGGGTTTCTTGGTGAGCAGATGTCCACAGCAGCGGAGACCTGGGGCCACGGTTTCCTTCTCTGTCTTTGCTTTGCCAAATTTTATCCTAAGGTTTTTCCTTTTGGTGGCAAAAGAGTCTAGGTGGTTCCAGATATAGCATCCAGCCCTCAGAACGTTCAAAGAAAGGGAAAATCTCTTGTGACCCTTTTAGGGAGTGAGGAAAAGTTTCCTGTAGTTCCCGCAAGCAGATTTCCTTTAATCTCAAACTGGGTCCCATGCCCATCCCTAAACCCATTTCTAGAAAGGGGCATGGGCTTACCTCCATCATTTGGGGAGAAAACTTCGGGTATGAGGAAACCGGTACTCTCGCTATTGATGGCAGAATGAATTGCTACAGTCTTTTGGTATTGTTCAAAATGGAAAGTTTTTACATTCTTTGAATCATCACTCTGCGGCATCTCTGCTACAGAAATACTGGCACTTGTACAAGAGAAGTTTACAAGGTTATTTACAACAGCAATGCTTATCTCAAAAATTGGATATCCTCTGAATATCCATCAGTAGTGGAATGGTAAATTCATACAATGTAATAAACAGCAGCAGTTGCAAACAACTCCAAAACATAAGTGAAAACACCAAGTTATAAAACAGATACATTTATGTTATAAACACACAGAGGAACTACAACTATTTGCATACCAACATAAGAGGGGAACTTGAAGGGTACACACCTCACTTCCAATGAGAAGAATCAGTATATAGATTTGGTAGATTATCTATTTTTTGTTTGACTTTTTTTTTCTTCTTATAATAGTGGTATAGATTATAAAGATATAGCTTACCTAATTAAGAAATCTGGAGTATTCTAGAATATATGTGAGCATCAAATCTGTGATACCACTAGGGACTCTAGCTCTTTTTTTCTGCCGGCCATTCCTCAGAAAGTTATCTTTCTGTTCTTCAAGTTACTTGCTCAGTTCATTGTGCCCTTAGTGTTGCAGAAAAATTTTCAAGGTACCAGTAAGTTGAGAGATACTTAACACTTCTGTTGTTGGGTAGTTAGGTCTAAATAATTTAATAAGTATGTTCCAACAACTTAGTTGCTATTTGAAAAAATAACACTACACATTCATTGAAAGAAAATATTTTAATTTATTGCTAATTACAATTATTTAACAAAAGAGATATGTGCTCCTGATAGATAATGCACTTTTGCAAAGCAAACGTAATTATTTTACCACTACTTTCATTTCCATTTCATGTTTATTTTCACAAAGTACTTTTTTTTAAATCACAGCAACTGCTGAAAACCTGGTTTCATAGAATTATGACATCATCAAGAGGAACATAAGACAATCTAATACCAAAACTATGAATTCTCTGAACTGGGTACTTTGCATATTTGACAGGTATTTGGTATCACTATTTTTTTTTTTAAAGATTTATTTATTTATGCATACAAGCACTGGGGTACAGGCCAGAGGTGTGGGGGGTGAGAGGATTCACCACAGACAGAGCGGGGAGCAGAATAGGCAGATCAACGGAAGTACACTGCTGAGGGGAGCAGCGGGCACAGCAGGAGAGGTCTGCTGCACCATGTGGGTCCCCCCGGTCTGCTGCACCATGTGGGTCCCCCCCCCACCCCCGGCCGGCAGCAGGGATCGAACTCGTGCTGCAGTGGTCGCGGTTTGCCTCATAGTGCGTTGCTTAACCCACTGCGCCACCAGGGAGGCCCTGGTATCACTATTTTTAAGTTTCCCCTGAAAGTGTACCCCAAGAAGCCTCTACAAGTGCACTGTGGCACTCCAGGTGCCTCAGCACATAATTGGGGCGCTGCATGTTTATCATTTCATGATTGCAAAATGTTGCCTCAACTCTAAGCTTTCTATGCATCTTTTCTATACAGTGATGTTCTTGGAAAAGAGCAGACATAGACTTTTCTCTTTACATCTTTGTGAAATATCAAGTTTATTGAGGTAATTTAGTGCTATAAATGCACCTATTATGAGTGTATGGTTAAATGAATTTTGACATATGTATACATCTGTGAAGTATTACCACAATCAAGATATAGAACGTTTTCATCACTCCTCAAATTTTCTTTAAGCTCCTTTCTAGTCCTCTCCAAACCTCAATCCCCAGCAACCATGGATCTGTTTTCCATTACTATGGATTAAATTTATCTTTTCTAGATTTCCATAGAAATGGAATACTCGATAGGAACTCTTCAGTTAACAGTGTTGAGATTCATCAATGTTGTTGCATATATCCATAGTTCATTCCTTTTTATTGATGATTATTAGTTCATTGTTTGAATATACCACAAATTTATCCAGTCATCTGCTGGTAGAATTTTGAATCACTTCTTATTTTTGGCTTATATGGATAAAGCTGCTGGGAACACTCAGATACGAGGGTTTGTGTATGCATATGAGTTTTTCTATTTTGAGGGGCCCCCAGCAGATTTTCACTTATGTACCACCCCAGCACTGGGTCATCCTCACTTCCAAGCCAATTACTAGAAAGAGCAATGGAGTCACCTTGGAGCAATCAGTTCATAGCCTTTGGGTTGGAGGTAAGGTTCTTCCTGGAACTTGTTGCCTCTCCAGATAAAATCAGAATCCACAAACACAGAAAAAGGAACAACTGGCTCTTGTGTGTGCAGTCAACCATACCTGCCTCCAGTTTATCCATGAGTGTTTTCACTACAGAAGCTGGTAGTAGTATTTTTTATTTACCACAGTGAGAGATTTTCCTGACATAAAGGTGCTTAAGAGGATCTGTTGCCAATGGATGTTTAACAATAGCCCTAGAAATAAGCCAAGAAGAGAAAAACATTAAAAAAAAAAAAAAAGCCCTTGACAGATGGAAAGAGAATTGCTCTGGGGACTATGAGACTAGGGCGTGGGTGTCAGATGGAGAGAATCTGGCTGCCAGATGTGGCCCTGCCCTGGGCTGAGGCACAGCTGGTCTGCCCTACAGTAAATCAGATGTACCATCTGGCACATAAACTTGGTGGAGCCTAGAAAGACAAGTTGACTCACGTGTGACGTTATTGTGATTATGGATTCACATGAGCGGAGCCCTGGCACCTGCACAGGGTGAGCTGCGGCTCCCTTCAGAGCTACTTGTCTGATGCTGCCACAGGGTGTCACGCAGGGGCTCACCAGCCCTGGGTACTTCTTTAGTCAGGGTCCCAGTGTAAAGCAGCTTTGGCTCTGTGACCAGCCCTTACCTAGCACTTCCAACTCCTTGTGTCGTCTTCCTAAGAAACTGTCTTCCTTGTTAAACTTCTCAAATACAGGGCCTGGGCCTCACCTGTTTTGTTCTCTATCCTTACTCCTAGCTCATGGGGAGGTACTTTTCACCTCCTCTCTCAGCCTATATCCACCTTTCTGTTGATTGGTGAGCTAAGAAGGACCCCGGCAAATACTTCTCTCATGCACATTTCAGTGTGTGAACTTGGCCCTAAAACACCTATTGGCCACAATTCTTCATTATCTGCTATTAATATCATGAACTGTTAAGGTTGGAAGCCACCCGGGAGGTGAGCATTTTACAGATAAAAAGCCCAGAGTTGAAGGACTAGTTGAAGCCCAGAGCTCAAGGCCATGTGGCTAGTTGATAGCAGAAATGAACAGTTATTTAGAGGCCACCCTACTCCTGCAAGGGTTTAAGTCAGTTTTCAAGGACAACTGAAATATAAGATAGCAAAATTACATTAGGAACAAAAGAAGAAAGCAAATAATTTTAAAAGGAGTTGAGAGTGAGACCAAACAGAAATACAACAAAAGACCACCTCCAATGGGCTAGCCACAAACTTGGCTCTCAATGTCTTTACATCTGTACCTCAGAGCCGGAGGGAAACCTGGTCAGACACAAAATCCATGATGTGCGTGAAAGAAAAATAGGCCAGTAACTTAGAGAAGCCCAATCACTGTTGCCACCAGTACCTAACAGGCATTCCCCCATATCAAGGGCTGTGTGTGTTGTAATGAAAGTCCCCAATAATATCCCAGTGGAGCACAGAAAAAGTTTCCCTTACTGTAGGGCTGATGGCTGATGATAACATATTGAAACACTGCCTGAAAAAAAGCACTTTATTGTGCGTGTAGAGGAGAACTGAGAATCAAATCCAGGATCACCAGTGGAGGAAAAAAGCTTGTCAAATTGAGATGTGAAAGAATTTAACTTGGATTTCCATGATATAAGGAGTATAATAATAATTACTCTTCTTAATTATGACCCAGAGGCACTGTAGACCCCCAGTAGTTTCTGAATCATCTAAGAGAAATTTAAAAAAGTTCAATCTGGTTTCATATTAATTTAGCACTTAATTAGATACTGTCATCTGTTCTAGCTGTTATTTCATATGTTTGTTTTATCCCTTTCAATTAGATTGCCATTTCTTTGAGGAATGGGGTTCACGTTCAGGGAATGTGCCATTTTATTTAGCAAATGCAATATGAACCCTGGAAGAGTGACTCTAAAGGGGGAAATCTCTGCAAGAGGAGGGACAGCTGGACTGAAATTTTCAGCTGATTCTTCTGAGCTTTTGGTGAATTTATATTGCTTCTATCACAGAAATGGGAGGTGGTACTGCATTCTCCATTAATACCATCCCTTTATTCCAGTCCCTTAATATCCCGTAGCACATTTGAGACTAATTTGGAAAATTAAATAAGGTCTTACAAAAGGCCTACAGATAATGAGAGAAACATAATTACAGTGAGTAAGTAACTGAAACTATAGAATCTAATTTACAGCCATTATCACCAACACTAACAAATATCGATTGTATAATATAGGGATCAGGCACTTGGATTCTTAAGTCAAATTACCTAGGTTCAAATCCTGATTGTACTAGTTACTGCTCAGTCTTGACTAGGTTACTTAGCTTCCTTGTGCTTCATTGTCCTTATCCTTATAAAGACAGTAAAGGTAATTATCTCATCCGGGTGAGGAGTAAATGAACACCATAGTACTGTGCACATAATAAACATGTACAGGTTATTAATATTATAATAGGACTTTTTATAAGTCAGGTACTTTATACACATTAACTCAGTCTTCACAAAATTCTCTAATTCAGTGGTTCTCAATTTTTAAAAAAAATCTCAGAACCTCTTTATACTCTTAAATTTTTTTGAGAACTCCAAAGAACTTTTGTTCATATAAGTTATATGCCCATGTTTATTGTTTGAAAAATTAAAATGGAGAAAAAAAATTTAAAAATTAGCTTATTTATTTCTGTTAATTTTAAATAATAATAAACCCAGTACCTAGTTAGAAAATGACCTAGTTATTATGAAAATGATTACATTTTCAAACAGAAACATATATGAGAAAGAACTTTATAAAATATTTTTGCAAGTTTCTTTAATGTCTGGTTTAACAGAGGAAAATTGGATTCTAATAATTGCTTCCATATTCAAATTCTTGCAATATGTTATTTTGGTTGTGGTATAAGAAGAAAATCTGGCACCACACAGATATGTAGCTGGAAAAAGAAAGTATTTTACTAGCCTTTTTATATAATTTGTGATTATCTTTGATACACCAAAAATATACAAATGGTAGGCTATTTTTTTTTTTAACATTAGAGACCTGATTTATTGGGGAAAACAAGAAACTCTACAATCTAAAGGATGGAATTTTAAATTTCTAGACAACTCCTGCATAGTCTACAGGCTACAAATTTTTTTCATGGAAGATATTTTTATGCAGTTTTACATGTTTCTGTTCTCATGGGGGAGAGGAGGAGAATGGGAAAAAACAGCATGTTTCTTTTTTTTTAAGTAATGGTTTCTTAAAGGTTATTTGCAATGTAGAGTCTGAAACCGTGTCAATGAGCTTTTCATCCTGTTATATTAAAATCATGCATTCATCTTGCACTTTGAATTAATCATTTACCAAGGCATGACTTTTTAACATCATGCATTGATCACTTAGAAAATATTGATTCACTCACTGAATTATGCAGAACGTCTAAATTTTGAAACATTCACACTTGCAAATATCACTATTAATCTCATTAAATAAGTCTTTAAATACTAGACAGCTGTCAAGTTTACACGTTTTCCAAAATTCTAATTTTCTTTTAAAAGTTTAAGTTTTATTATTGGAATGAATACTATCAATTGTTTGCCTCAAAATGACAGACCCACTTTGCTCATTTTTGAGACCTCTGCCACGTATCCAAGTCTGAAAAGCTAGAGTTTGCTTATTATTCTTTCATCTTAGAATGGTGTTCCATGAAAGAGCAGCTAATTCAACTTGCAACTCACACTTGTACTTTTCCTTGAGACAACCATCATACTTCTGCCTGCAGCAAAGGTATTCTATATGTAATTCTCATTTTGTCACATAGAATATTAAATAGGTATATACACGATGGTTGAGAATTAATAAAAATAATTATTACTGCTTCACCAAAGTTACTGCTGAGGACAATTTTTTTCTGCATGTGCAAGAAATTCAGTGATTATCGATTTGGTGATTCATGCTAAAGAACTGCTAGTTGTTGCATCTACTCTTTCTTTTGCATCAGAACAAATGTCAACACAGTGAAAAAGGCAAATAACATCTCAATATTCTGATGAGAACAGTTTTTCCCTTGTGGATCATCTGAGAGATTCTAGGGAACCCTTAAGGATCCAGTGACTACACTTTGAGAACCACTGCTTTTATCTTCTATCTACTAGGAGTCAACTCAAGTCCATCCAGTATCCTTTATGTCCAGACCCAGCAGCTAGAGAACCTTTCCCCTCGCTGGTCTTCCAAAAGGTCACAATCTGAATTCTCCTGTTCTGTCTTTTCCCTAAGTGACTGGTACTTGAAAGGATAGGGTCTTTCAAAATTATAAGAGGAAGACTACGTTTACTCACAGGGGTGTGAGTGTACTAGACTAGGTGTGAACAGTGTAAAACCAATATTCATAAGAAAGTGTCCAGAATTAAGCCTCATCTTTTATTGGCAGAACTCTCATAGCCTCCCCCACACATCCAAACCTGGTCCCAAGCCCAGTAGAGGGTAAATGCTGCCTTATACGAGTTGATCTCCTCCCTCTACACCCCTCTCACATTAGTGGGCTATGAGTGATATCGCTGACTCAGAGGTGGTCCTGGAGGAGAGCTGGGCAACCAGAGGCATTATCCACACATCCTAGACTCTGGTATGCTTCTCTCTGACCAGAGATTCCACATAGTCATGACTGCAGGTTGTTGTTTATGGTCCCCACTCATATGCTCATCTGAATCCTGTTCATAGCAGTGCTCAGTGGGGATAAGAAGTGGTGGTGGTGGTGGGGGGGAGTGTGGCACAGAGGTAGTATTGTGGAATAAAGAGCTGTGGAAGCTCTGGGCTAGCTAATAAAGGGAATGATCTTTCAAAGCTACACTCTTTTGTTTTAGTTAAAAACAAAACAACAAACACTTGGTTTCCCAACCAGAACTGACAAATGTTAATGTTTTGTTATATTCATTGTCGATCTACTTAAATAAAAGATATAAAACATTACAAACAAGATTTAAATCACTTAAGCCTAGATTCCTTAAATATTCATTTCACATTTCTTTTGAAGAATGACTGTGAAAAAAGGGCTAAGGAAGATAACTACCCTTTCCTTGTCCTCCCAGCAGATCAGCTTTCCCCAAACTTGCCTCTCTTTTGAGCAAACAAATTTCATCACAACTACTAGATAGCTTCATGACTTAGAAGGCAGTTTAGCAGCTGACCTCCCCATCCCATGCCAGGGTCCCCCCATCCCAGTATGCCGACCACATGTAGAACTCCTTTTGAGAGTTCTGGAAACTATAATTTTATGGACCTAGTACCTTTTAATGGGAACCCTGATGCTCCTTATATACTGGTTCTCTTTGCTCCATCCATGCCTGTTCATCCCCCTGTGTCTTACTGGAGTTGTGTGGGCCAGCAGTGCCTATGTGAATGCTGTGGCCAAGAAAATAGGCATTTTTCTGTGTTCACAGACAGGAATAAGAGAGAGCACAATCTACCCAGTCTTGCTTTTTTCCCTTGTTATATCTCCTCAGGTACGGTAAATCAGATTGCCTGACAATTTTTTAAAGTTGTGTCTGAATCTAATGCCTTCAGCCTAGAAATTCCCATTATATCACTCAGCACATGGCAGGAGCAATGGGCTTCTTTGATTAGTGAAGCTGAAGAGGAGAAATGAATCATAGTGCCTTTGTATTCAACAACGTGGGTCTGGGATGAGTGAATGCTGGAGGTCGGCCAAAACACAGCCCCAGTGACTCAATTCTTAAATGATTTAATAAACATAAGTCTAGAGACTTATGTTGAGTAAATACCCATTTAATAAGTGTTGAAGAGAAGGGTGAAGTGGTAAGTCTAAAGAAAGGATGGGAAGATACCTACTTATGAATTCTTTTGCCCTCAGCTTGCCTCTCTGTAAAATGGGACAACTCTCATGAGCTGTCCTCAGCTCATGTCAGCTGTGAGGAGTAAATTTTAGAAGTAACTGAAAGTGGTTTGAAAAGTTACTTTACAACAATCAAAAGCAATTTCATAGGGACAAGAGTTGGGCTTTGTACCATAAAAAGAGAAAATAAAAGTGTTAGATTCCCAGATCATCTAAGCATTCAACCAGGAAAGCAGGAAGATTTTTGACACTTCTCTGGAAAATGGAAGGAATTTAGAGCTCTTACAAGTCAACTGGAATAAAAGCTAAAGTGCTAAGCTTTCTATCCTTTGAGAATCCAGCAAAGCAGGGTAGTATCCTAAGAACAACTGGAGAGTGAAAGAAAGGGAATACAAGGAGTTTCAACAAATGAGTAACTAGTAAGCTAATAGACTTGGGGAAGAACGTAAAGGCTGCCTGATACACCCTCCAATCCAAGTCACCCCACCCCCTCATTCCACCGAAGCTTGTCTTGCCTTTGCCTCACAGTTTCCAGAGACAGGGAATAACCCCCTCATGAGGTAGCCTCTCACAGTTGCATAGTTATGTATCATTTGCCAAACCTCTCCCATGAAACATTATTGCACTGATTGCCTCCTCTCCTAATCCTTCCTCTCTGGACATATCCCAGTTGGTCCATTTCCTTGGTAAGGTGGCCACCCAGCATTGAACCATGCTCAGAGGGAGCCTAACCACCAGAAAGTATCATGGAACTGATATCAGTAGACTTCTCCATGCCACTTGGCCACCTCTGGCACCTCTCACCTATGCGCCATGGTGGAGGGGGAAGGAAGGCAGGGAACGGAACGTGGTGTTGATGCTGTCCTGGCAGTTGAGACAGGGCCCCGCTTTTTCAGCTCCAGCTTCCATAGTCACCATTTTGAACCACTCTACTTTAGGGGATTAAACACGTTCTTATGTTTGTAACAAAATAGAGTTACAAATTCTGGAGACAATGGTTGACAGTTGTTATATTCTACAGCTGAAATACTCCTGGACAAAACCTGACAGGCTCACAATAGGTCAGAAGGGGTGTCTGTTCTGCGCTGCATAATCTCGACAGCACAGAGTTTAGACACTGCTACAGACCAGCGGTGTCACCTGGGAACTTGTTAGACATGCAGATTGTAGGCCCTCACCCCAAACCTACTGAATCAAAACCTCCTAGGCTTGGGGCCCAGCACTGAGTTTTAACAAGCCCTTTAGGTGATTCTGATTTGAGAGCTTCTGCTAGAATGAATGGCGCTGATATCCAGGCACACACACTGGAGCCTGTGCACTCCCGTGCTGTGAGTACTGGCTGCTAAAGCTAATGATGGCTCCTTCCCAGGACAACTGCCCTCGGGAGCCTGACAGGCACTCCTTACCAGGCGAGGTAATGCAGTGCACCCCCTCCCATATCCTGAGGAATGACTCATACGAAGTACAAATGGCTACTGGCCCCTTGCCCGAGAGAGGACCAATCTGTGCTCCAGAGCTCAGGTGGGACCTTGCTGAAACCAAGACTTCCACCCACAACTTGTTGCGCTTTCTTCCCCTGCCCTCTCCTGCTGACTTCTTACCCTTTCTGGGAGCATTCCCTTAATAAGTGATTTTCATAAGCACCCCTCAGGTTGTGCTGGCCAGGAACTTAAGGCAGTCACCCCAAACTAAGGAAGGAATTGAAGGCTTTATAAATATCCTTTAGGTTTAGGTATCATAGTGGTACCTGAAAATATCTAGTTAATTATGTGTGTAATTTTCACTCACTTTAGTACTTGGCCATAACCTGGGAGATGCCTCACCACATGCGCAGGGAGGAACGTCAGGGACAGAGTGGTGACATTGAATTTCCTTCATGCAGGAAGATGGCTAACCCAGTCCTTAGCATTCCTGTGGCACTTCGGCATCTTTATTAATTTGTTTTCAGACCTCCAGTGCGGCCGGTAATTCAGGGCTTTTGGCTGATAAGCAGAATGAATCACAATGAGGTTAAGTGATGGCTGAAAGTCAGTTGCGGAATAAAATTGAGGTTCTGGTCTCAGCCACTGAGCCACCCCTACCAATAGCCCAGCCCTTCCTCTGATGATCTAGTGACATTCATTAGAAGCAAATCCTTAACCCTCAACAACTACTTTCCTAGGATTGATAGGAAGAAAATTTGACAGACTAGACAAAATTTCAATAAGAGACTGATATGCATTATTTAGTATATAGAATTATATGATGCTTTCATCAACTTTACTGTTTTCTCTATTTGCCTAAAACAAAGTGGAAATTTGACAGTTATTGGAATTTTGGGGTCATGTGACTTCAGGTACCAAAATGGACTAGATCATATGAAATTGCCAGATATTTGGTACCCACAGACTTCTGGGTATTGTGTGAGTGTGCTCTAAAGAGATACTGCTACATTGAGACTGGAAGGTGGGGAGTGCTTGCCTTACAGCAGGTGAGGTGGCTTGTATTTGGCAGTGCTGCTGCTGCTGCATCCCAAGCGCTCTTGCAGTCATTCCTCTAGCTGGGGTGGATCTGATGCTGAATTTGCTAGTCATGTCTGATTTGGAGGCATATTTAGCACAGACCCCCTGTGGGGATGTCTGTTGACATGTAGATGCAGAGTCTCTTGGCTTTGGTGTTTAATCACGACCTTTTGTGCTTAGCTCATGAATCATTCCATTCAGCAAACTCTTTTATTGAATCCCTGTAAGGTAACAGTACCAGTGGTGGGGATAGAGTGATGAAAGGCATAGACAGTGCTTGATTTCATTGGCCAGAGGGGGAGAGAGATAAGTGGAACAAGATTCACCCTCCATTTGATCAGTGTGATAGAAGCACCCAAGAGAGGCACCCTGCCCTGTCCCACTGGGGCCTGGTTGGAGGGGTGGAGGAAGACAAAGCACAGACATCTTCACTAGTGAAATGATTCTTGGACAGAGTCTTTAAGGGTGTTGAGCTACCATCCCAGGCTGGGTAGGTTCATTGTCGGTTCTTGGGCAGATGGGTAAAGGAATCTCAGAGCCCCTGGGGCTGCAAGGCAGGCAGGTAATGGAGTTCTCCCTAGCAGCCTCCCCCCCCCCCACCCCAAATCTTTGCAGTCTTTATCTATAGTGTCTGATAGTCCTCTAATCTCAGAGTGGCACGGCCACTTGAGTCTCCCTTGAGTCTTCTAGGCCCAGGTATGTACATTTGCACATGCCTGCGCTGTGCTCCCGGGGCCAGGTGTCCATAACTGTGGGAGGGCGGCAAGACCTAAGGTGGTGACTGGAGGATAGTGGTGGGAGTACAGGAGGGAAAACAGCCTGAAAACTCACTCACCCTACAAAGGTTAAGAAAAAGAACCAGAGAAGACAATGGGCGGATGGGGAGAAAAGGAAAGGAAATGCATTGTCATTTCAGGCAGAAAGACTGGAGTGGGGTGGCAAGTAGCACAATTAGAACCTTCTGGCTCAAGTACCTAATGTGTATGGGTGGCAGGAGGGGAGAAAAAGCAGCAGCAGGACCGTCTGGGGAGGGTGACAGTGGTCAGAATGTGAAGGGTGTGGGATTCCATGCAGACTTTTTCTTAAAGACAATGGGAAATCATGAGGACATAATTAGGAAGAGAGAAGATCAGATTCTTAGAAAAGATCTTCATGGCAGCAGTGTGGAGAATGGAGGGGAGAAAGTAGTGAATCTAGGGAGAGAAGATAGATTTGTGCAGGAATATAGGAAAGAGGCGATGAGAATTTAAACAGGGTGGTATGCTTTATTCTGTATTAGATTATCTTGATTTTATTCTCAGTTCCTCCTAATATTAGTTGCATGACCTAGGGCAATTTACCTTACTTCTCTGAGTCTTGCTTTCTCCATATGCAAGATAGTTTAAAGAGCACTTAGCCTGGACACCTGTGAGGTTACCTGTAAGGTGTTTGTTGTAGCGCCTGAAAGACAGTAATCACTAAAAATTGTGTTCTTGTTGTTATCCTTATTATTACACAGCCATCCTGATTTGGAAAGTCTCCCTAAAATCAGGCACTGAAACAAGGACTTGGGGATCTGAAATGAGAGCAGGAAACACACTTGACTGAGGAGGTGAGACAGGGAGGGAGGAAAGCCAGCAGGGAGAGTTACTGAGTGAGTTGCTGCTGTGAATTTGAACTGGGGCTCAAATTCACTTGGGACCCTCAGGGGAACTGTATAGAACACAACTCAAAATTGCTCCTTCTAGGGATGGGAAAGCAGGGGTGTTCACCCAGCGATGTTTGTCCTTAAATGTCTGAGTGCTGCCCCTATAGATTTTCAATTCCCAGTACTTCCACATAGCTCTGTGCACAGGCTGAACAAACCTCCATAGCCCCAACACTGGGAGAGCCCTAAACCCCCTAAGCAAGTGTGAAGCTGGAGAATGCCTTGGTGCAGCTGGAATTGCAAGCTGAGATGAGTCAGCGGACATGGGCAGAGGGTCCAGTTGTTACAAGGAAACCCCACTGTGAAATGGGTTGGCCTGATTGTGGGTGCTCACCTGCATGCTTAAAAGGGACTTATAGTGAGACAATTGCAGGCACACACAAAAAGGTTAATAAAGGGTTTCTTTACAATAAAGGGTTTCTTTACAATAAAGGGGAAATAAAAGGAATAACTCAGGGAGAAAGAGAGAGAGATAAGTTGGTAAATGCATTCTACCAGTTTTGCTGAGCTGGAACCCCAATAGCATGCTGAAAGTCGGTGAAAACCCAAGCACTCCTGAGGCCCACATGTCTAGTTATATATATCAAGCCTGGCTGCTTAACTACACCCTGAGTTCCCAGCAATCCTCCCTTCAGTGGTGATGACATTATGGGATTTGTAGTTTTTGGTGTCTTAGGTCTCTTTGGTCTGGAGTAGAGGTGCAGTCCATAAAACCCACGTTTGTGGAGTTTGTCAGGACATCCTTTTCCCCGAACACTATCTGCCACAGTGGGATGAAGGGGCATGAATGAGAGGAAGTAAGAAACAGGGTGGAGTCTTAAAATGACTTTTTAATTTTGGGTTTGAACTTAAAAACTGCATGCAGTTCACTCACTGAATTTGAAACAATTTTGAGAGGGGTAGTTTGGGGGTAGCAGTGGCAGGATAGGGGGTTATGGTTTTGATCTTTTCATGCTATGTCTGTGACGTTCGTGATACAGCCAAGTGTCACGCGGGGTTGGAAAATAGAATTTGCCTAATTCCATATTAAACTATGCAAGCTTCACTTTGACATATTGAAATTCTTTAAACAAGTTTCGTGAAAGTAAATCCTGTACTTTGATAACGAGGGAAGATATTTCCCTCTGCTAAAAGAGCATATTTAATCTGGGAGTTTAAATGATATTTTAGAAAACAGCCTGGTATCTCTTTCTACCTGCTGTTCACTTATTAGTTGACTTTGAACCTGTTGGTGAATTCCATCGCAGATATTTCCCTCTGAAGAAAAGGAATAATAAATACTTTTGAGTTACTGTGTAGCTGTTGAAAACCAGACAGCATTTTCAAAGCCCATCTGAGCTGTTGCAAAGCACAGTGCCCCATCAAGTATTGTATTACTTTGCTTCAGTTACTTTCAAAACTTACTGCCTTCCAATTATCCTGTTGTTATTGAATTCAGTACTAAAGCGAATATGCTTGTTTTTTAAAATGGAATTTTGAGATGATAAAAGCTTATGTTTGCCAAGAGAGATAGGCCAAATATTTACCTAATTATGGCATGGAAATCATCCTAGTGTTATATATATTCTCTCCATGTGTATATATATTTGTATTTGGCGACATGCATCCTGTTTTTGCTCAATTTTAGAATGCATTTTTCAGTAGATGTTGAAACCACTTACATTTTAATTTTCTGAAGTGGTTTCTTTGATGGAGATTTTATTATAGGAAGTGTAGGACATCCAAGTCAATGGGGCCAGACAGAAAAATGTGAAATATGTAAAGTCTGACTTTAGCTTTCTCTTTCAAGGTGACCTTCCATTTTCCCAAAGGCCTTTCTGTCTTCCAGTGCTCAGGTCAAGCTGCCTACTGGTTGCTGGATCCCACCTTTGGGGAGGTATTTGTGGTACAGTCACAAACCCCGAAGGGAGTTTGCCTCTGAAATTCACTTTAGCCATACTACTCTGTAATAGTATTTACTTACACCTGAGGCTCTAGTCTACAAGGTGAAAAGGAAAAAGTACAGAGAGCAAACCTGTGTCAGGGCACAGCCAGATAGCCTGAGTCTATTTGCCTTTTTGGTAGGTGATGGGGCTAAATGATAGTGGACACTGACTCCATAGAGAGGCAGGGAAAGAGGAAGTAGGACAGAAAGTAATAGGTGTTTACTATAGGCTAGACTTTGTGCAAAGTGTTACGCACATGTGTTATTTCATTTGATTTAATAACAATATATTTTCTTAAAAATGCACTTGAGAAAAAGCATTTCTTACAAAAAAGAGGAAAGCCTCTTTCATCTAATTCCTGTTGTCTGATAGTTTTTGCTGCTGATCCTTAGAAGAGTGTCCTCCCCACTCCTAAGTAGTTTTTTATTTAAACAATTTGAAGGTATGAATTTTGTGTTTGATTTTTTTTTTAAAGTTCCAAGCAAAAATAAAGTCTTCTCATGATCATTTCTTGAAGGAAAAAAAAAAGACAGCGAAGTCACATTTTCATGTGAAAATCATGTTTTTGGATTAATAAAATAGCTTGCATAGTACACATTGACATTATTTTACTTTTGAAGGACAAAAGCAGACAAACATATTCAGAGATTGGATGCTTTGAAACCGCAGCATGGGGTTATTCATTCTCTATTTGACTCAAGAACAAAGCTTTAAGGAGGAAGCATAATGGACTATGGTGGTGGAATATGGGTGGGCTGGTGGTGATAATACCTGATGGGGGTATCCAAGTATAGGCTCAACTGAACAAAGAAAAAAAAGAATGAAGCTTTAGATGGCAGATTAAATCTACCTGGTTGTCTCTCCCCTGGGGGGCTGGGGATCATGGTTCTGAAGGTGTCTGGCACCTGGTGACTGGCATTCTGAGCTTGCCAGTTGCTTGTTTGGCTTGGTTGCCTGCAGAAACCGTTGAACTTTGCTCAGGCTGTGGGTGGTGAAGCACTTGTGTGTGCTTACCCTGCTGTTCAGCTTGGAGCCACCACTGGTTTCAATTATGACTTCAACAGGCAGCTTTGAGGGCTCCTCTATTCCTTACAATGCCTCACACTCTATAATTAGTAATAAAGGAACACAGGCACTTCACAAATATAAAGGACTAAACAATAATCAGGCAGTAAAGGCAATGCACTGGGACTTTCCACCTCACTCTTTGTTTTTTTCAAGTTAAAAAAAATTCTTTTGTTGCTTTATTTTATTTGTTTGCCTTTAATAATGTGGATTGGAATCACATTCTAGCCACTTATTTGTATGACTTTGGCCATTTTATCTAACCTTGTTGTACCCTCTAAAATGGAGGCTATGAGAGTTCCTATCTCATCGGGTTGTGTGAAGGTTAAAAGAGATAACTTATGCAGCGTGATTTATAAGGAGCTCTGCTCATGACCTGTACATGTGAGCTCTCATTATTATCATCATTTCGAGTTGAAATGAATGCATAGAAAATAAGACACAAAGGTCTTTCGAGTGTCTTTTAAAAAAACCTTTCATTATGCATCATTTCAAACACAAACTCATAGACTGGTATAATTACTACTCCCCACCAGGTTACCTATGCCAGCACTGATAATAATCAATTTTTAATTGATCTTGTTTTATAATACCTCCTGTGTTTTGATCTATAGAATCTCAAAACAAATCCCAAACATCTTGCCATTTTCACTCATGAATTTGAGATTTAGTGCACTTTTCATATTATAACCCCAGTAAAGAGTTGCTTAGGACTATGTCTTCTTAACCCAGAGCCTTACTTTTACTATAGTTAGTAAAAGCTCTACAGATGCTTGTTTAATTAGTGAATAAAAAAGTCAAATTTAGTTCTCCACTTTTGGTACATGTCCCATAAATAATTGTTGCTTGAACAAATGAGGGAAATAATTTCTTCACATGCTGGATTTATATGGAAATTCATGTTTTGTAAAATCAAATATTCTCAATACTTGAATAAAACTTTCCAATATTTGAAATCCCACAGGTTTTAGATGACCATGAACATTAATAATGCCCACATAATTAGCATTTGAAAGGTTTAACTTTGATACACAGATTATTTGTGACTGTCTGATTGTAAGCAACTTCATGAAAAGCAATTAGCAGATTCTTCAAACACATGACAAATCCTTTATTACTGTGCTTTATAAGTGACACGGTTCACAGAAAACCAAATGTAATTAAATAACACTGAACTTGAAATCTACCACAGACTCAAGGTACACACATTCTACTTGGCAAGGCAAAACTTCTCAAACACTAGGTTGTTTCAGGTGAAAGATAAATTTCCATTAAGTAATTCTAACATGTTTTGTGGGTTTTTTTTTTGTCTCACAGACAGTTCCTTTGGCAATAACTTCCATGTTAGCTTTTATTATATAAAAATATAACAAAATTTCATTATATACAAACATTACATTACACAATGTACAGGTTAAAAACACTAAGAAAATGGCAAGCTGCAAGTGAAATTAAAGTCAATAGCATGATAAGAAAAATGAAATACTGCACACATTTCATAAAAATTACATTAACTACATTTTTGTTTGCAAATACCAAACAGTACCAATGTGATTGGAAATAGCTTCCAACAACTTCATTTTAAGGCACATCTTGCATATTTATATATACAACACTGACACCGGTCAATAACTTAGGGGCTTCTCGGAGTGACCTGTATATGTGTGAAGACATGCAGTGTGGGATTACACATTTTCATTGGCTTCCTTCTTTGGGGATAGGTATCTGCCAGGGGGGGACTGATAGAGGGGAACTCCGATCTCCTGCAAGTCTGGGAGTCTTCCTGGACGGGGTGGGGAGAGCAGAGTGACTGTCCTGTCATAGTCTCTGTGCAGCACTTTCTCATAGACGCTCTGCAGTCCCACTGTCTTGGGCAGCTGGGCCTGGTAGTAATTGTCCCTGCGCAGAGGATCCCGAGGCAGGGAAGTACTCTTACAGAAGGTTGACATCTGGGCTGGTGGGTGGGGAGAGGAATGAGTATTGGGTCCTCCACAGGATGGGCTCCAGCAGCGGTCAGAGTGACCCAGGATCTTACACTCAGCGGTGCACGCCCACAGTCCTAACAGAAGAGAAAAAGGGAGCGTGCATGACTATTATTACTGAGATTACATACACCCATGGATCCAATTTTAGAATGTCAGTATCAGGGCTGGCTGAAAAGAAAAGCCTATGAGCAATTCAAGATTTGAAAAAACCACTGCTTTCTGTCAAGTCACCGTGGAGCTGTCCAGCTGCTTTTGCTGGAAGAAAGAGACAGACAGGCAGGCAAATACAATTCCCCACCTCACACTGCTATCACCTTTACCTCTACCCAACAAAATGCGAGTATGCTTTTTTCAAGTGGTGGAGCTGCCTTGTCTTGACATTTTGAAATTCACTGTAAGAGGCAGTAAAGGATCCTGAACTGGAGGACTCAAAAATGTGGGGAGAAGGAAAGATGCTGGGAAAGGGGATGGAGAGGAGGGTGAGGGAGAGTAGGAAGGAGAGTGGCAGCAGGTGAGGGACAGGTGGCATGCTGCAGTGGGGCAGAAGAGGCATGGAAAGAGTCCTTACCACTCTGCATGTGGTTGATGAGATCCTTTTTCAGAGCGTCCCCGCTGATGTCAGAATCACTGTCGTTGAAATCACTGTCCCCCTTGCCACTGTCTTTGCCACTAAACTTCTCTGCTTCCCGGCCAGAGATGGTGTTGAACGAGTGTCCTTTCCAGACCGCCACAGGGGGCGCCGGTTCCTTTCCGAAGCCAGGGGAGGCGCCGTAAGGCTGCAGCAGGGACAGGGGGGAAGTAGGGGTAAAGGTTACAGCACGAACAAACAAAAAAGTGCAACAGGTTAAGCATCTCCCGCGCAAGTCTAGCCGGACCCCTCCAGTCCCTTCCCCCAGCCTGTCCGCGGAGCACAGAGGGGGGCGCCCAGCCCAAGGAAGGCCTCACCTCGGCGTGTGCGCCGCGGAGCCGCTGCTGCCCCTCGAAGTGACAGGAGCTTTCCCCAGTGGCGCTGCCGCCCTCCGAGCCCGGCACTTCGGCCGCGGCGACCGTGGGCGGAGGCGCGTCGGCCGCGGGGCTGCCAAAGGGCGCTTTGCCGCTGCCAGGGAAGGTGAGCACGTCGAACATGTTGGGCCTGGGCCCAGCTCTCCGGGCTGCATCCTCTGGGGAGCCGGGAGCCGAGGCTCCGCCGCCCGCCGCCCCGGGCCGCTCTTCCCGGAGGGCCCCCCCTTTGCGCACCTCCTTCTTGCGGCGGTTGCAGGTGGTAGCGATGGCGATGATGGCGGCTAGTAGCAGCGTGCAGCTCCCGGCCAGCACGATGATCACGATCAGCGGCGTGTCCCATTGTAGCGCTGGCCCCGACGCCGCGAGCCGCGAGCCGGGTGGGCGAGAGCGCTCTGGGTTCCCCGCACTGACTGGCACCATTGGCCCGCGCCCACCTCCTGCGGTCACTACGAAGCTGACCGTGGCTGTGGTGGAGAGTGGGGGGCGACCGCCGTCGGATATGACCAGCAGCGCCTGGAACACGCGACCAGGCGGCTCCTGCGAGAGGTCCCCGGTGAGCACGATCTCCCCCGTGCGGCGGCCGATGGAGAAGACTTCTCGAGGCTCCTGCTGCAGCAGATCGAATGCTAGTTCCCCGTTGGCACCGTCGTCCGCGTCCCGGGCCTGCACGCGCGCTATGGCCGTGTCCCTTGCCGTGCGCCCGGGGACTGCCACTTCCAGGGAACCGTTGGCCGGCACCGGGTGTACCAGAACCGGAGCATGATCATTTTGGTCCAGCACCCGCACTTGTACCAGGGCGCTGCTGGAGAGCTGAGGGGAACCGCCGTCGCTCGCCTGGATGCGCACGTCTAGCTGGCGCAGAGTCTCATAGTCGAAACTGCGCAGCGCATATATAGCCCCGGTAGCGGGGTCCACAGAGACATAGGTAGATACGGCACCCCCCGCACGGCCCACATCGGCCTCCAGTAGTCGATAGGTGACCTGGCCGTTGCGGCCTAGGTCCGGATCCCGGGCGGCCACGGTGGCCAAATAGGCGCCGGGAGGGTTGTTCTCGCGCACTGATACCTCGTAGACCGGCCGTGTGAAGACAGGTGCATTGTCGTTCTCATCGCCCACGCGCACCGTGTAGGGCCGCACCGTGCGTAGTGGGGGCGCGCCGCGGTCCTCAGCAACCAGTGTCAGGTTGTACTCGGCGATGCGTTCGCGGTCCAGGGACGCCGCGGTCACCACCAAGTAGCTGCCTGCATAGGCCGGTTGCAGCCGGAAGTGCTCGTGCCCATAGAGGGCGCAGCGCACCTGCCCGTTAGCGCCCGAGTCTCTGTCCGAGGTGCTGACCAGCGCCACCAGGCTCTCACGAGCTGCCCCCTCTGGCACCACAGAGATGGCGCCGGTCTCAGGCGTCCCGGACCCTGTCGACGAAGTCGTTTCGGTCTCCCCGAGAGCCGCGGCGGCGGCGGCAGCGGCGGCGAAGGGTGAGGCGGCAGGGGCGCCGGGGGCGGCCAGCGGGGTGATGGCGATGTCCGGCGCGTTATCGTTGACGTCGCGGATGCGCACGATCACCTTGCAGGTGGAAGCACGAGGCCCGGGGCCGCGGTCCTGCGCCCGCACGTCCAACTCGTAGGTGTCCTGGCGCTCATAGTCCACCGGTCCAGCCAGTGTAAGGCGGCCCGAGCGCGGGTCCAGACGGAAGAGGCGGCGCGCTTCGGGCGGGGTTCGGGCCCCGAAGGCGAACACCACGTCGCCGTTGGGACCCTCGTCGGGGTCGGCCGCGTCCAGGTCGAGCAGCAGAGAGCCTACGGGCGCGTCCTCCGCCAGCTCCACTTCGGCCACGGCCCCCTGAGGGAAGGCTGGGCTGTGGTCGTTGGCGTCCAGCACGCGCACGCTGAGAGCGGCCGTGGCGGAGCGTGGCGGGCGGCCGCCGTCTTGGGCCACCAGCTCTAGGCTGTAGGCGGCCTGGCTCTCCCGGTCCAGCTCCTGCAGCAGCACCAGATCGGCACACTGGGCGCCATCCGCGCGCGTCTGCAGCTCCACGCGGAAGGGGCTGTGCGATTCTGTCAGCCGCACGCTCTGCAGTCCGTTGGCACCCACGTCCTCGTCAATCGGCACCTCTAAGGGGATGCGTGTGCCCACGGCCGCGCCCTCGGACACCTCCACGGGAATCTGGGCCCGGGGAAAGCGCGGCGCGTGGTCGTTGACGTCTCTCACCTCTACCTCCACGTGAACCAGCCGGAACTGCTCCTGCGAGAAACTGACCACGTCGAAGGCCAGCACGCACTGCGGAGCCTGGCCACAGAGCCGCTCGCGGTCCAAGCCAGAGTCCCCGACGGTCAGCTGCCCGTCGCCCTCACGTACCCGGAGCAGCGAACTGTTGAACTGCTTCATCAGGCGGAAGCTTGTGTCTCCGGACACTTTCATATGCAGATCCTCAGCTAAGGTCCCGATGACCGTGCCGGGGGCGTCCTCCTCAAACGTGCTGTATCTCACTGTCTTGCTCTGGGCAACTGAGAGCACCCAGCAGAGGCTGAAAAGCTGTAAGGGGAAAAGGCAGGGGCTGCCTCTGCGCCTCACTGGACTCATGCCGCCAGTGTCAAGTGCTATTCCAAAGGCTGGGAAAGAGAGTGCTCCCAGGTTTGCAGGTCCGAGCGTGAGCCCCAGGTTCCTCGGAGTACGCTCTTTGCAAGCCCCGTGCGGAAGTGTGCGGGCTGCAGCCCCGGGCTCCGGCGGGCTCTGAGGACCGGTGGACCCGCCTTCCCTCGGCTCCTCTCCCTCGCTTGCCCACAACTGGAGCTGCGCTGCCGAGCGCCGCCTCCGCTTTCATAGCCGCCGATATGCAAATCACCCGGGCCTCGCAGCCAATGGCGGCCTCGCCCTCTCGCTGCTCCTACGCCAGCCTCTGACAATCCCTTTAATGTGGAAAGGCTTAGAGGGGAAAACAAGAAAGAAAAATTAGAGAATCTTTCCTTTGTTTCTTTAATTCCGTCAGCTTTTTCTTTTTCCTGTCAGCGCCCTGCGTAGTGAGGCGTAGGCATAGTTCACCAAGAGTAAAGGAGGGGATGTTTGTGGTAATTGTGCCTCTTCCACGCCGGCTGCTGGAACTGGGAGCGAACGCGCTGGGATCGCGCCCCGGGGGCTGGGGCCTCCTTCCTCCCTACCCCCATTCTCTCAAAGCGTTTTGCGCCTCGGAGGTTTACCAAGCGCTCGCAGCCCCCTCGCTATAGACCAGCTATGCCCGGGGAGGCTGTTCGCGCGCCTCCCCTCCCAGCTTTCTACGGCACTCGGAATAGCCTCTCGATTTAGGAGCCTGAAGGAGAAGAGAAAATTGATTTTATTCAAATTTGTGTACTCAATTGTGTGTTGCTCGTGTGAGCACCGATGATCAGAGCTGCCACTTCCCTTTCAGAAAAGAACCCTGTGATGTGTTAGTATGCATGTCACTGTCCAAATGGCTTTCTTAAGTCTTGGGCTCTAGTAGGCAAGGAAAAAAAAAGTTCCAAATAGGATTTAGCATAAGCTTGAGGAGATTTGGAAAGGTTTCAAAGATCAGACTGTATCAAAGGCTTATGAAGCCCTCGTTAGCAGTGGAAATAGAATGGCGTGGCAGGCGATCCCATTGGAGGCCCCAATGTCTGTATTATTTCACTGTGACAAGCTAAGGGGAGAGAAAGTTGAACAGTTTCCACAGAGGAGTTAGGCTAACTTGAATATAATGAGCAAACGCCACATGTATCCATTATATTTCTCTATTCATCCCCAATCACTGCCATAACTCTCTGGCTAAACTGTGATGGGTGCTGAATTCCACACAATACCCGGCTCATATTAAAGTGCATTTAGAAAACTTTCCCTCCTGATGCCTTGTTCCGCCTATTTAGAGGATTTTCTTTCTGTTCTAATAGGGCCGCTCAGGGAAGCAATACTCATCCCGTTCCAGAAGAACAAAATCACAGCATGACGTTAAAACCTGGGGGAAACTTAACCATCTGCCTGCGGAAAGTGTGGAGCTTTGGCATTGCCAGGCTCTGGGATGAGCGGGTTCTGGGGCTGGCCAGGCGTCTAACTTCCCCCAACAGGTACCCTGCCTGTGGGATCCCAGAAGAGCAGGAAGATGGGCCGCCAGGCAGGAACAGGTAGAATTCTTACTGACTCTAATTGAAGAGCTTTATTGAGCAGGCTATGCAAATACATGCCAAGGAGGGGAGGTGAAAACAAGTCATACATTGGAAGAAAATTTCTTTTAAAGGCGATGGATTTGATGCTTTTAATAAACGTTCTTTAAATTTTGATTTTCGCCCTGCTTTCAACATCTTACTATATTTTGCTTTCGTTCAAGCCTGTGGGATGTGTTCTGGGGTCTTTTCAGAAGAGGTGGCAACCGTTTCCCCAGAGTAGGGATACGAAGTAGGGAGGTGGGAGGATACAGGTGGGGGCGGATGGAGGAGGATGAAGAAAGTGCTCGGAGTTGCCAAAGAGCAAAAAATGCTGCTCCAGACGTTAATAGATAAAAGGTGGGGGGTGGGGTGTGAATGTTGGAGGCATTCTCAGAGATCCTGCCTCTGGGTTTCCTTCCCCATCTCCTCCACCTTGCTGCCTTGGGAGTGCTGAAAGCAAAGAGGCCAGGCAACTGCAGCCCCTGCTACCCGGACTTGGAAGGGCCAACGCCCCCTACAGGAGTCTAATTTTCAGCTTTCCCTTCCCTTTCCCTCCTCCTAACATTTAATGTCTTGCTCTCTCCTGATTTGCGCCCAAGAGACATTTCCCTGAAGTTAAGCACAGCCGAAAGAACTCGCTGACTTCCTTTAGAACCCCACAGCAATGCCTGGGGTCTGCCGGTGGCCTTTAGTGCTCTCGTGGTCCCACCTTCCCTTTTCACCTCCCTTTCCTGAGCAGATTCAGAAATCGGCAGGCGGACAGCGGCATCCCTGATGCCACTAGCGTAACCTGGAGAGGTCAGCCCGCTCGGAGCTGCTGCTACAGAGCGGAGAACCCTGGGAGCAAGGTAGGGGGGAGAGGACTGTGAGGGCGGAGTCGCACCTAAAGGATATATTCAGCTGTTCGCCGTAAGTAGACACCTGCCTAGAGGCGCACTGCAAATAGGAACCAGACCACAGGCGCGCATCTCCTGCGTCCCCGGACCTGCCCTCCCACCCACTGGGTCGCCTAGTAGTTCTGGGCTGGACCTCTGGAGTGTAGCCGCACTCTGTGTTCTGATGTTTTGCTTGGCCGGAGAATCGGAACTACCTAACATTTTTACCCAAAGCGCTTGCACGTCATCGTGCTCATTCTCCGATAGAAATAAAAGGAGGCGTGCTTGAAGGGGGATGGGTGGGTAGTGAAAGAAGGGTAGGGGAGCAGGCAAAAGTCGAGAGGCGGGAGCAGGCATGTGAGGCAGCTAATAACAGGTCCGAAGCTTTTATCCGCTGACAGAGCCTCGGCGACTCGGAAGTGGCAACCCCAGAGCCGGCGCCAGGAAGCGCTGAGCGTAGTCCGGGACAGGCTGGCAGTGGTGGAGAGCTGCGAGCCTCGCCGCGGCCTACTGTGCGCGGAGGCCTTCTGGAACGGGCGGTAGAGGTGTGAAGGCACGCGAGGAAAGTGAGCTTCCGACCCCGCGGTCGGCTGCCTTCAGATTCTGGAAACACGATTTAAAATAGCGCAACGGCGCCTACAGCAACTCCCGCGGGATGCAAAATGTCCAGGGAGATGGGGCCGCAGGGTTAGGGCATAGGGAGGGGCGCTTGCCCTGCGCCAGCGCTGATCCGGCCCCACAAACGACTCTCAAATCCACTTGTTATCATACCAAAGGCCCGGGCTAGCTCAAAGAAGCGCCTTTCAGTCGGTTTTAGCAACTTCGCCTGCAACAGTCTCACAATCCTGAGAACAAACACAGCCCCTAAGTGACTAGCGTTTTCTCAGAATGCAAATGTAGGGGGCCCCCGCAAAGCTGGGTTTCTGTTACCGAGTCTAATGCCTGCATTGTGAAATTCGCGTGCAGACCCGGAGATTGACACAGGCGTCACGTGACGGATTAGGGCTCTAGGAAAGTTTTTAAAGCGGGGACAATGAGGGGCTCAGCCAGATCTGATATCTCCCACAGTTTAGCGGGAAAGAAAATCGGGATATATTCTCATGTGTAATAGGATTATCTTTTCCGTTTCAAGTTCTATACAGCATGTAATTTATTTTTAATTAGGATTATATCTACAAGGAAAGGGAACTCGACTTCTTTGGAAAGGGTTATTCTAAGGATGGGTGGAGAGAAGGGTTATTTTTTAACCTTTCACGTTAAAAAAAAAGAAAGGAAAAGCCTAGGGCTCATCGTTTTCCTCCTACAATCTTACTCAGTCCGATAAACCTTCCATGAAGTTTGCAGGAAGGGCACGGCTAAACTGAGGACAGAGGCAGTTTTTTTGCCTTTTGTTTTTCAGGGGCATCCAATTCATCCTTGTAATGAAAGCACATGTTGTAGAAATACCTCAATCACTGGGTTTTACTAGGGATTACTCTCTAGAGTTGGGCTGTCAGTACTGGCATAGTGATTTTTAAATTTTAGTACCAAACCACAGAGCAACATCCTTCATATCCCTAATTCAAACTCAACAGTCAGACAATGAGGCAGTTTGTGGGTAAAGTTAATTTGGGTAAGTATTGACTTTTGGATTGATCCCAGTGACAGCTGCTCACAAACCTTGGATCATTTCCAGGTTTTGGGCCACTGATCCTTTTGTATGTCAGGATGCTCTGGGATACCCACTTTATCTGATAAGAGAGAAAGCATGGCTGTTGACTGCAGGTTCTAGAGTCATTTGCTTGGGTTCAGGTTTGAACATTACCACTGATTTGCTGTGTGACTCTGAGTAAGTTGATCTTTCTGTATCTAGTTTTCTCATCTACAAAATGGCGATAATAGATTTCACAAGGTTGTCTAGATGACTGTGTAAGGTAACACTTAGGAAGCCAAGTGCATGTGTCAATTATTATTTCATATTAAAGCACAGGGCAGAAATATCAAACCTCTTATTTTATGGGTGAGGGATTTATTCAGGAAGAGAGAAAAAAATAACCCTCTTCTGCCTGCTTCTTTGCTTTGTTACAACTGTTTTTCTGACCCCCCCCCCCATCTTCTGAAAACAATGATAATAGTGATAGGTGTATAAATCCCAAAAGAAGGAAAAAAAGGTCATGTAAGGGTTTAAGTAATTTTCATGCCCTCCTGTCATTTCAAAATCTTTTGGTACCTTATTCTGTGGTTGAGATCAGATGATGACAAAAAACAAGCAAACAATAAACTTCCAGGAGACTTTATCACCATCCATTTCTCCATAAGTGATGAATCATGACTGAAGCTACTACCTATAGAGAAAAGTATTTAATGGACCACAGCCTGTAATTCTGGGGAACAGGGACATCCCCCCGCCCCAGGGTTCCCAGGAGCACCATGTGACTTATACATAAAAATTTGTCCCTGGGCTTCTCCCCTGTATTAGTTTGCTGGAATTGCCTTCAGAAAATACCACAGACTACTGTGTGGTTTAAACAGAGAATTTCATTTGTCACCATTCTGGAGGCTGGGAATCTAAGAGCCAGATGTTGTTAGGATTGATTTCTCCTGAAACCTCTCTCCTAGGCTTGCTCATGACCACCTTTTTGCTGCATCCTCATGTGGGCCTTTTCCAGAGAAAATCTGTGCACTTTCCCTTAATCTTTTGTCTTCTTTTTAGAGAGACATCAGTCTTACTGCATTAGGACCCCTATCCTTATGAATTTATTTACCTGTAGTTTCCTTTTTAAAGGTCCTGTCTCCAATTAAAGTCACATTCTATAGTACTAGGGGTTGGGCGTCCACATTTGAATTTTAAAGTAACCCAAGTTAGTCCTTATACCTTCATTCTCTCAACAAACACTATTGAGAATTTTATTATGGACTCTGTGGTAGGTGCTGTGGGAAAAGTGATGTAAAAAAAAATGATCCATACTAACATGAATGTATAAATAAATGAATGGGGGACAACTCTCCCATGCAGAAGAATACCAACCAATATGTATATACTCTCCACTCTAGCTGGGTGACCGTAACTCTCCACTTCTTAGGGGAGAGCTGTGCATAGCTCCTTTCCAGTGGGGATAATATGGAAAAGAGGTGGGGGAGTAAATTTAAGTGGAGAAAATTGACCTAACACTACCTCAATCAGGTGATCAAGGCCCACATTAACAGGGATAGGTTACATGAATAATATGTACCCTTGATGTGATGAAAATGGAACTTAACCTCAAGAACACATAATCCCAATCTAATCATGAGAAAAACATCAGACAAACCCAAATTCAAGGAGAAAATATCTGGCCAGTAGTCCTCAAAACTATTGACCTCAAACAAAAACAAGGGAAGTCTGAGAAACTGAACCACTTAAGAGAAACATAATGAGTTTCTGCAATGAGTAAATGTAATGGTTATCCTGGAAGAATAAAATGATATTAAGGAAAAGCCAAAGGAATTTGAATGAAGGATGACTTTTAAGACAGTAGCAATATATCACTATTCTTCATTATTTGTGACAAATATACCATACTAATGTAGGAGGGTAATAAAAAGGGAAACTGGATATAGAGTTGATGGGAACTCTGTATTATCTTTGCAATTTTCTTCCTGTAAATGTAAACCTTTAAAATAAAAGCTTTATTTTTTTGAAAAAAAGAACAAAAGAAATTATACACTCTGCTTGACAGCCCTGAGCCAGTGGAAATAAAAAGAGGATGGAGACCACGTGAGATGGGAGAAGAACTTTCAAGAAGGCCATGTTGCTGATGATTGGGGTGATTGTCCACAGTTTGGCAGAGAATCAAATACCTGGACACATGTCACAAGTCAAAAGCAGTGGTGTAGAGGGACACTGAGGAGTGGGGATGTTCAGAGAAGGCTTCCTGGAGGAAGTGACATTTGAGCTGTTTTGAAGGATGAATAGAAATTATCTCAGGGTTAAAGGGGAGAGGTGAAAGGACATTTCCATCTGAAGGAGTGGCAAGGTCAGTGACACTAGGTGTGAGAGCTGGGATGTAACAGCATCAGAGAAAGTGGTAGGGGCCCGGGGGTGAAGAAAGTTAGGGTGAGTAGGTAGGTATAACATAGGCCATGTTCAGGATTTCCAATTTTATCTGTCAGCTCTACAATGAGGAGCTGTGGAAGGATATTCCTCCTGAAATCAGGTAGTTTGCCAGGTAAAAGGGACAAAAGTGGGGCAAGAAAGAGAAGTGTTGTAAAAAATCTAAACTGGCAGAACTTTGATCTAGGAGGGAGGTGAAGGGCAGTGCTTTAAGTAACTAGTAAGGAACAATGACTAGCTAGTTAGCAATCTGGTGGAATCCCCAGAGACTCAGGGCAGAGAAGTGCATGTTGAGATGACACTTGCTGTCTCTGGGTTTGACCAAAGGACTGCATTTCTGGTGTGTCAGTCCTGTCTTGTCCAGTCAGAGGCTCCCAAAGCAGGTGGTATAGCTGAACTGGGCAGTGCTGCTCAATCATGACCTGTTCTCTGGAGAATGCAGTTCCTCTTGGGGAACTTTCCTTGATGTCTGGGTCCAAAGAGACCAAAAGAGGATGAAAGAAGACAGCAGTGGGAGGGAGGGTTTCCTTTTTACTGAGTAAGCTGTCCTCCCCACCCTCCCCCGGGGTCAGTCAGGATCAGGGAGTCACTTCAGTATATCTTTTGTTGGGCTGTCTGTTCAAGACAAGAGATGGTGGTCAAGGGGGTGTTGGGTGGGTGAGTCTTTTACTACTGGTGGTGGCCTGGGATGTGGACAGGTAATCAGTTTCCCTTATCACTAAAGGATTTTGTGTGTGTGAGGGGTTGTGAGGAGTAGGAGGGGAGATTAAGCTTTTTCCTTTTGGTTGGAAATGGGATGGGGGTTGTGATCTGAGCTCCTAGGACCTTTTTTTATGGGCACTTGGAGGCAGAATTAGGACATATTACAGAGTTCATGGTGGGAAAAGGAGGTTGTATGTAACTAATCGAGCCCTCAGTGAGGAGCAAAAGAACCACAAATCTCTGTTGAAACCATGCACAAGACTTCTGTAGCTAGATAATTGGATGGATTAATTGCTTTCAGAGCCTAAAATATGTTGCTGCAAATTTTGAGTTTTGTTAATAATAAATCCCACATGATTCAAAAGAAATTAAATCAGAAAGCCAGAGCTTTTTCAGTGCAGAGAGGATTTTGACTAGCTGGTTTCTTTCTTCCCTCAAAGTCATTGTTCTTCTGTAAGTGTGGAAAACTTCTGACTCAGAACTTCCTCCACATTTGATGACTTGAATTCTCCTGCTCCAAGTGGGTCACTATCCACTTTTGAAATGGAAATGAAGTCTGCATGGCAGCCTCACATTCTGAGCCCTGGGACCCGGGCCCAGCCAGGGCATGGAGGAACTCGGTGTTATAAATTTCTCTGTAGATCTGAGAGCAGTTTTAGGCCATTGATCTCATGTCACCCAGAATCGAGATGGAGTGACGGCTGATAAACTGCATGGTGACAGGCTGTGGCCTTGGGAAAAAAAAAAGTCAAGCTGCTGGATAAAAAAAAAATAGCTGATGGATTAGTTATCAGCCTCCCAATTCCCTTCACCCTGGATTCTTTCTGAACACTTGAGAAACATTTATTTTCAGGTAATTTTACAGTTGTCTTTTTGTCCTTCAGAGGTGCTTTGGTCTGTGAAACCTCTCAGGGAATTTAGATGAAATCATTCTTAAATGTATTGCCAGACAGCCCCTGGAAGGCCCCATTGCCCAGCTCTTAGGCCTAAACCCCTAGGAGGCTTTTACCTGTGCATGTGGGAAGTTATGAATGCAAATAACCATCAGCATTAATGCTAATTTATGATTCTTTAGCAGCATTACCAGCCTACAGTCCTCAAACACTATGTTTTAAGAAGGGTGAATGGGGGAAGAGGTTTATTGATGGGATAGGAATGAATGGGGTTTTCTGTGGCCAATATTTAAATAAGTGTTTTCCCCCCATAGGACAACCAAATTCTTTTGAACCTTCGCTTGATTCCAGCTCCTCTGTCCAAAGTCCAGTGTGAACCACATGTTAATTGATGAAGGTCTGAGGCACCTTCAGAAAGATTTTGAGCAGGTGAGGTGAGAGAGCCAGAGAGATTATGGGAGGGGGAGATTAGGGGATTGTGGGGGGGTCATTTGTGTCTGGGTGTGAATAAAGGTTGAATTGGCGCTGCCCTGGCTCCTAGCTCCCGCTTTGGTGTCCAGTGTGGGAACCTGCGATGGGGAAGAATGGGCCGCTCCATGCATTGAACTGAGAGCCCTCCCGGGCATGGCCGGCCGTTTGTAGGGCATCAATCTTGCTTTTCTTTGCCTGGGGCGCCTTGTATAGAGGCCATGGTCACAGGGGACTGAGAAGAGGGTTCGATGGCGGGATCAGAGCCCCCACAGAGAAAAATAATGTGACAAGCTGTCAGAACATGGCGACTGGGTGACTCCTGTTCCCTAAGTGGCCAGGGGGCCCTCCTGGGCTCTACGTACTTCAGGGCTGGGAGCTGGGAGGAGGGAACAATATAGGATGTGTGATAGATTACACACCTTTCCATCAAAACTCATTGGAGGCCTTTTCTGGACTCCTAGAAAAGAAGGAGTGGAGTATAACTTTTTCCAGAAGTGGAATGTGTGAGTAAACTATTTTGGAGGGAGATTTTAATGATAAGGAGATAATGAAATGCTTAGTGATCGGAAAGGCTCTTCACTGAGGTCAGTGAGGAAGGAGACTACTAAAGAGAAATCCGGGGGCAATAACAAAGCACCACTTTCAAAGTATGGGTTAGGAGTTCCTTTAAGTGGGATAATTGTCTCAGTCAGAATGGCCAGGTTTTGCTCCAGTAGCAAACAACTCCCAGATCTTACTGACATAGAACAAGTATATTTCTTGCTTCATTTACACTTCCAGAAGAATTAGGCTGGAGATTATGCTGTATAGTTGCCTCACTTGGGGACCCAGATTGATGGAAATTTCTTCTTATTGTAGCAGAAGGAAAAGGAGATATAGCAAAAATTTTTTATTGGCTCTTCAAGTTTTTACCTAGACTTTACTTCTGTTTATATTTCTTGGCCTATTTCAGCATCTTGGTAATGTGTTTCAAAACTCATTCTGCCTGGTCATTAGAAGGAGGACTTGTGGGAACAGGGAAGGTAGTGGAGTAGCAGAATCTTTAGACAGGCTGTGTGCCAGGGCATGTGCTATGAGCTTGTTTTCATTCTTAAGTCTTGGACAAAGCATCTTTTTTTTTTTTTTTGGCAGCAGGGAAATAGCAGTGGAAGAAATGTGAGAAATGTCGGTCAAAGGCACACATGCCTCTAAACTAAAGGAAGGTCAGAATGAATTGGAAGTGTCTGTATATGACACATTCTTTAACATATAGGCTAAATTATAGCCTCAGACTAATTAGTGAGAAAATCCCCCAAGAATGAAAGATGGAGTATTGGTAATAGGATTACCTGTACTCTCGCTTGTGCTTGGGGAAAACTTGCATAAAGGATCTTATTAATCACAGTCCTAATGGCTTTTACTTTTACCACCATCAGCTGAGTACCAGGATCAAAAACATGTTACTAAGCAACTTTCACAGCATGTAACTATGTCTTGCAGTTGGGTTAAACCTTCTCCCTTTTAGGAGTTTATAATTATATGGACAGAAATACCCAGGGCTGCTAAACAAATACTGAAAACAACAAGAATATAGATACTGACACTTTGGGAAGACTGGAGAATGAAAGTTTAGTTTTTTTTCGAAGCATTGTCATGAGCAATATTTAGGGAGAATTGACCAATAGGATTTAGTGCATTACTGCGTGTGCCCTTCTACCCTTAACAATGCGACATACTGGGGAACAAGCTCGTGCCCTCTAGACATTGGGGAGGGCAGCCACACCACTGCACAGCTTTAGTATAAGACGGTCAGTGATAAATAGTGATAAATGCCAAGGTGAGATCTGACTCTAGGAACTCACTGATGAAGAGGAGATGACTCAGGCAATGAAGTGACTGTGAAAGGAGGAGTTATTTTAGTCCAAGTGTTGGACTTGGGAGAATGCATAGGGAAGGCATAATTGCCATTGTGAACCCCCAAAGCTCTATTTATAACCACCAATATCCAAAAGACCCAAAGACTAAAATCCTGTTAGAGATAAATATAATTCCATATCTTTTAAGAAGGAGCGGTATAGGTAATACATAAAATAATACAGTCATTTAAAAGAGAATTTAGAGAGTTTGAGGAGACAAAGGTTGCCATGTTGGCATCCTGGTCTGAATACTCTGATTCCAAATTAGTGAAGTGAAGTCCTTTTGAGCTCATCTATCTCAGAGTTGAAGTAAGGGTTCCAAGATATCAGGATGCCCTGTACATACTGCAAAGCATAGTGATACACATAAGGCCAGAGTGCTTGTGGGGGCTTACCCTGAAGGAATATCCAGCCAGCTTTGCAGAGAATGGTGGTGGGAGATAATAAGGGAAGGGAAGCCATTTCAGGCAACTGAGGAAAGGCAAGAGAGGCCAGCCCCTGAAGTTCATGTGAATATTTTTGGCACCTTTGATACAAGATGTAGGGGGCAGTGAAGAAGGAAGAGGGATAGATCTCCCAGCTGGAGACATGGGAGTCTAGAGGCTGGGCATGCATCATGAAGAAGGGCCACCATCTTGGCTCTCTGCCTGGGACCACCTATGGGGAGCTCTTGGTTCATTCCTATGTGTGGGTTGGGAGAGGTGTTTAGGACACATGCAGTCCAGTATTCAGGTCAATGTAGGCACGTCACGGCCTAGGCAGGAGACTACAATACCTTGGTCAACACTGTCAGGAAGTCACAAACCAGATGCAGTGCTCCAATTCCAGACTGAAGTGACATCCTGGCCACTCTGTAGGTTCTGGGTTCCTTACCTGGGAACATTGGGTCTGTCTTCTCTGAGCTTCTGGACTGCACCTAACCCACCACTGCTCAACTCCAGGCTGGTCAAGGCAACCTTGGGTGTGGCCTTCATTGAATCTTTCTTCTTCAGTAAGGCCTTGAGAGCATCACTCCTCCGGGACTCCAGTTCATCTGATGCCAAACTCAACTCACATCATTTTAGTTCATTCAGAGATAAGTCCACATTCCATGTCATTTATCAAAATCACATTCCCACATTAAGTTCTGTCTCTAGGAGAAAGGGGCAGAGTCCTGTCCACACCTTGGGAAAGTTGTCACTGACCATACACTTTTTAGTATGTCCTGGCTGGTTCTTCAGCTATTCTCTAAGACTTACATGCAGCTTCCTGCTGATAATAGTAATAATATTAATATTAGAAATAATAATTAGAAATAATTGATAGTTATAGCAATAATATTTCTAATAATGCATATTTAGTAATTTATTCTCACCACACAATGTGCTAGACAGCTCATATACTAATTCTCTCAATAGCTCTGTAAATTAGGTATTGTTACGATAATTTTCAAAGAAACTGAGGCTCAAAGAAATCAAACACTGTCTGAAAGGGCCCCTAGTTGGTTGATGGCAAGGAAGAATTTTAATCTAATTTTGTTTTTTTGCTGCTTTAGGCACATGTGTTTTATTTTTTGTGTAAATTTTGTTTTGAGGCACCATTGGGTTCTATTGTTGTTAGTATTTTGGAAGTAGACGTGAGCGGTTCATAGGCTGGGAGTTAGACTATCTCCTCTTTAGGCTTAATTGCTGCAGCACTCCCCGCAAGAGAGCACGCCTAGTCGTCACCTAGTCCTTCATGCTCCTTGCCCACTTGTTCTCATCCCTCCGTCCCTGCCCCCAGGCCTCAGTTCTGTACGTGACTTTCATAGCTTAGTTTTCGAGTTTGACTTAAATCTAATTCTAATGGTGCCCAAACCCATGTGCTTTCTCTTCTGGGGAGCTATACCCCAATTTCACAACTGTCTGGACCTCAAGGGGATCATCTGCTTTTCTGGTTCCCCTGTCCTCTCTCATTGGCCCCTTAAGCTTTTCAAGTACATAGAATTCAAGTGTTCCCGCCTCTAGCCCTAACAACCACCCCCCACCCCCCACCCAGAGATCAGCTCTGGCTTGTAGCTGGACATTTTGTTTGCATACCCAATCACAATTTCCCAGCAGGAAGGAAGGAAACAAAATTCATCCCATCACTTCTTCAACTTCTCCTCCTTCCCCCTCTGGTTCTCTCACTGTCTCTTAGTTCCCAGGCAGGAATCATGTTGGCTGTTTTACTCTCTCTCATTCCCTCTAATGCAGAAGCTTTTATTTTATTTTTTTGAGGTTGTGTTATGCCCCAAATGTCTCCTACATCTATTTCTGAGCCCCCAGCCTATGACCCCCACTCTAGGTCAGGCCTCATCTACTCGAGCCTGGAAGATTGACATAGCTTCTGAAGTAAACCGACTACTAGAACACACAGCGCCTTTGTTCACATTGGAAAAAGGCTCCTCTTTCTCTGGATGGATGCAGTCCCATGCCAGGGCACACAGCTTGGCAGGCAGAACAGACTGGAGTTCCATTCCCATTAGCTCCTTTAGGCAGGAGAAATTTTACAGTGAGCAGACCGAACAACTGTGCATGGTGACTCCCCAAAGTGAACTTTTCCTCTCTTTGTGTTTCTCCCCCTTCAAAATTTTATCATCTTCGGTGATTTCAAAATATTTAGCACCTGGTGTGATATGGGCACTGACTGGTCAGAATGGAGACTGGCCTTCGCCTAAGAGCAGGATCTGCAGGCCTCCTGCAAAGCAGGCTTTGACTCTTTAATTGATGGAACATGCAAAGTTGAGGAAATAACTAGGAAAGGACTAGGGTACACTGGGAGATCAGTATGGAGTATGTTAGTATTTTAACCATTGGCACATCCTTCCTGGTGTGTGGTCGCTGACTATTAACTCTGCTTATGCTATTCTGAATAGTTCTCTACAGGTGGATATCCATCTCTATTCATCAGTAGTGCCTGGATATTTACCACTTAGCAACCACCAATTTCTCGGGACAGCTAGGACCTCCACATAAAGGATTGTTTTGGTTAGGCTTAAATGTAGGTGTGGTTATTATCAATAGCAGTTTTCAGGCTGATATTCCTCTAGGGGGCATCCAAGATGTCCTCCTCTCTCCAAAACCTCCCAGTGATTCCATTAGCTTCCCTGTTGTTCCCCAACAGGTGGACATCCAGCCTGGGACCAAGATCTAAAGGGATTTGCAAACATGCCACGAGGCTGCAGGGTGGGGGAGCTACACAGATGTTTAACACAGATATTAAACTCAGTCTCTCTCAATCTCTCTCTCATTAAGTTTTATTCTTTTTTTACTACTTCCCATTTCAAGTAGGTAGTCACTTGGTATTACCTTGAGTATGTCTCACTGAGCACAACACAGATACTGCTGATGAGAGGGAGGGGAAGGAGAGGACAGGATGCACCCCGGGGGTGTGGTTGGAGTGCTCCTTCTGTTGGGAAGGAAATAGGTATATGCTATGCCAGGGGGCCGGGGCCTTGGAGGGAGTCACAGTTTTACTGAATCTGGCTCTCTGGGTTGTCCAGCCCTGTGGAGGGGCTATATGGTGTGACTCATTGATTGACTTCCTCTGGAGAGAGGAGCACCAGTCCTGACTGCAGTGAATTTTCTACGAGTCCAGCAGGATAGTATTTTAGATTTGGATTTAATGAAGAAAATTAAGCGATGAATACTAAGAACCGTCCATCTGGATTTGTACACAAAGGTTTATACCTACCCAAAGGCTTTCTGCAGGTCTCTCTATTACATCTTTAGCTCTCTATCTCTGCCTCCGACTTTCAACTCATATCCTTTATTATGTCTTGTTCCTCCCATGTGGTCGATAGGATAGAATGGAAACCTCTCTGTAAAGTGACTCAAAGTAAAGGAGGCAAGGAGTTGTGTGTGGGCCAGCTCAGCCATACTTGTACAGGGAGGGGTTGGATTGCACTCAGGTATTTCCATGATTTCTCCCACTGAGAGCCAAAGTCAACCTGTGGACCTGGGGCAGCGAACAAGAAAGGCAGTTAGCCTGTCTCTATCCAGGCCCTGAGTCTCACAAAAAAATTCCTGGACAGCAAACGGACTCTTCAAATTCCTTCCTCAGTTAGTCCTCAGTAACACAACTCTGAAGATTGAACTGACCACATACCTAGCTAGGGTCAAGACTACATTTCTCAGCCTTCCCTGAATCTAAATATGTCTTTGAGGCAAGTATATGTAAATTAAAAAAAATTTTATATTAATAAAAAAATATGTCTTTGAGACTAAATTCTGAAAATGGGATATATGCAGAAATGTCCTGAGTGATTTGGGGGGAATGGCTTAGGGCTCTGTGATTTTTTTAAGATTTATTTTTATTTATGCATACAAGAACTGGTGTAGGCCAGAGATGTGGGGGAGCGGGGGTGAAAGGACTCACCAGAGACAGAGTGGGCAGCAGAACAGGTAGATCTACTGAAATTCACTGCTGAGGGGAACAGCAGGTGAGACAGGAGGGGTCTGCTGTGCCATGTGGCTCAGCTCCCTGGCCCAGGATGGAACTCATGCCACAGTGGCTGGCGATAGCTTGATAGTGCTGAGACTTTAATCCCTGTGCCACCAGGGATGCCTGGGTGCCATGGTCTTACGTGTCCTTCTTTCTTTGTCTAGATTAATAGTTGGCAAACCGCTTCTGCAAAGGACAAGCTAATAAATATTTCAGCTTTGTAGGCCTATTGTCTTTGTTACAACTATCTAATTCTGCTGTTGAACTTCCAAAGCAGTACAGAGATACATGAACAATTGGGTGTGGCTGTGCCCCTAGACAGATGGTGATGGGATTTGGCTTGAGAGGGGTCGTTCGTGCATCCCTGGTCTAGCATGCAGGGTAGTGACTGTCTGGGAGCAGCCTTCTTGGATTGTGACGTGGAAATCATGAACTGGGGATGGCAGAGAAATAAGCCAGAAGGAGCCCAGTTCTTTGTCGTCACAGAGCCATCCTGTGAGCCTTCTGGATTTCATTTATGTGCGAGAAATAAAGTTCTGTCTTGCTTAAGCTTCTGTCAGTTGCAAATGAGCCTAATCCTGACTAATACACCATTCATGTGTGGTTAAGCCTGACTCATGAGTGGGAGACTACTGAAGAACGTGGTGGCAAGCACTAGCTAGGAAGGAAGCGTGCGTTTTCTAGTCGCACATCCCTACTCTGCCTCCCTCTCTGGCAGTTTCCATTTCAGCCCACCGAGGCCACAAATCAAACTTGGTGACTGATCTTCGTGTGACCCAAAAGATGGCAAGGAGCAGGGAGAAAAGTCAACATAACTGAGTGCCCGGGGGGTGACAGAAGGCAACATGCCACATAGCAGGCTGTCTCTCCAGCTCTGTACCCTGGAACTCAGCGCTCAGACACGTGCTAATGAGATTTACAAGGTGTAAATGCAAGTTCGCTGAGTTTTAGCACTTTTTAAAAAATTTTGTTTAAGCTGTCAGTTGGAACCTGTCTGGCATAGTGCTATAGGGAGAGCCTGTGGCGCGCTCTCCTAATTCTTGCAATGATTTGGTTTCCTGTTGACCAGGGATTGACGATTGAATTCTTTGGGGGGAAATCCCAAATCCCAGTTTGTAGGATTTGGGAGTCTTGTAAACTGAGGGGATGACAGGGTAATAGAAAATAAAAGAGCTGTGGAGAAACATGCAACTTGGCTCTGACCTCAAAAAAGTTTCCTTCCCCAAAGCTTCTAGAATGTCCGTACTGATCCCTCGCTGGGAGACGCATCCACTCCTTTCATGCTCCAAGCAGTACTGCACTAACTCCTGGGGTTGGACTTCTGCTGTGGGGGAGGCTTGCTATTCCTGGAAAAGAGAAAGTGGAGTGGTAACATGCCCACACTCTGTCTTCCAGCATTTGTGTGTGTGCAGGCATGAACATGATGCTTAACGAGATAATGAGACATGTACAAATTGTTGCCTACATTTCAAGATACCAGAGCAACAGGCTATTTTCAAATAAGAGATATTTTGATTTGACCCAAAGAAGAAAATCGTAGCCTTCAGAGTGATGAACTGCTATACTGGGAAGCTGAAGTGAGGGTGCCAAGTTCCTGATCTTAGATAATGAAGGGTGGTGGAAGGAGCACAGGCTGCAGAATCACATGGACTAGAGTTCACATTTTGGAATAGACTCACTTGCTGGTGCATCTTGGGCAGGTTGCTCATTCATTTCGTGCCTTAGTTCCTAGTTCACAGGGTGACTTTATAGGATGGAGACCAGGCTCTTTTAACTTGATTCTTTGCCATCCTCAGTAGATATGATCACCTCATGGTACAACGTGGCTGCTCTCACTCCAGTCATCACATAAGTATTCTAGACCAGAAGAGCAACCATAGTCCATAGGCAACATCTAGTCCTGCAATTGTTTTTTTTTTTTTTTTGCCAGAGATGCTGTAAAGAATGGATTAAATAATGCTCAAAATGGGCTAGCAATGTCTTACCCAGAGCAAATACTCAGAAAATATGGACTGACATATCATTCTTTTGTGGTGCAGGCAGTTATCCTCAGCCAGGCAGCTTGACCAACACCAGGCACCCTGAGACCCTGCATGGTATCGCAGTGAGGACCAGGACAACTTCTGTTGGGCAGACCTCTCTGATTTCCTTCCTTTGTGTCTTCATCATCTATCTCAGGTGAGAGCTTCCTCAGGAAGCTCTCTGGGTTTTTTTGGCTCAGTCATAGGATCTTGTGGACCTCCATTTGTCACCCTGGCCTCAGCAGCTGCCCCTCATGATTTATGGGGTTATTTGGTTAATGCCTGTCACCCCCACCCATGCAGGGCCCTCTGCTTGTCTCACCACTGTATCCTTAGCAGCAGCCAGCCAACTAACTGAGCTGCAGTGAGTGTTCCAAACATGTTTGTAGGGTGAATGAATAAATGGAGGCCTTGTCCTTCTGATTGTATTTATATTGGTGCTTTCTGTTCTCTTAGATCAATTTGCATAACTATTTTTCTGACATGACTGACTCTGCCCTCTGGCCCCAGCTTCACATCCGTCAGTTGGGGCTTGTACTTCAGTGAACTCTAAAACATCTGGTTGTGGAGGAGGAGCTGACCACAGGCTTTCAGAAGGTGTCGGGTCAGAAGTCTGGGGAGCTGTCAGGTAGCAGGGGAGTTTAGCTTTAGATGGGCTGCTGCATAGTTATCTGCTTTCAAAGGCTTTGGACTAATCAGAATTTCAAAGGATACTTTTAAATGTAATAGGATTCTACCTGAAAGAGCAATGAGTGAGGTGTTGGATCTGTTTATTCCTTTAGTTGCTATTCTAGGCTGTATCCAAGATAGCTAGGGGCTTGCAATTTTATTTTTATTCCTGCACAACATGGAAGGATGTGATGCCAGGATAGCGTTGTTGAGGCGATTGGTGACAACAGGGGAGTGGCCATGGCAGGACCAAGGAGAGATATTCTGCCAGCCCCTGGTGTCAGTCATTGTAAGAAGAGAGGAGCACAGGAAGCAGACAGAACAGTGTTGTTCTCAGCCAGCTTGCCCCTTGGAATAATGGTAAATCCTCTTCCCTTCTCCACAGCAGCCTCTGCAAGGCTTCCTAGGTTAGAAGATCATCATACACAGACAGAATTTCACATAGAAAGTGCTAAAAATTCACCTTCTTGTTTAAATCACTAGCATTAGCACTTTTTGGTGTTTTTATAGCTGTTGCTCTTGACCCTAGTAGACTTGGGGAACATTAGCTAGAAGAGAAAATAAAACCACCCAACCAACCCCTTTCTCAAAATTGTGGCATGGGAGGGAGGGCAGCTGGGAAAGTGTGCAGGTACATATGGTGTTTAAACAGTGCTGCACCTGCTCTTCTCAGACCAGCTGGCAGACTGTTCAAAAGAAAGTACTACTCTTTTCTGGAAATACTTGGGGCTGAAAGCTTCTGCAGAGGGCTTGATAGAAGCTTTCGAGGATCAATTGCATGAAGACTGTGCCAACCATCATCTTAGATATTTGAACAGGATTCAAAAGACACTATTTTTTTAGAAAGGTTTTGAGGTTTTCACACCTTGTAAGTTTTGCTTTGGTCCAAGAAGGGGCTGAAGCAGCACAGATCTGCTTTGCTTGGAAACTTGTTATTTCTACACTAAGTTGTTTTAGAACCAGGTTCTTGGTGCTACTTGCGATGCAGCGGAATGAGAGTATTTGTCAGTCCATCTGAATGACAGAACCATCTGGCAACATCTGGGAGGTGGCCTGTGTAGGTCCTTAAGTGGGGCCCTGCCCTCCAGAGCCTCCAAGCCCATCGTTCAGTTAATTAATTCATTGTCCACAGTCTCCTGGTGACCCATCTTTACCCCCTGGCCATCTTGGAGCCTGTACCCTTGGTTCTGGTTCTTGGAATGTAACCTCTTAGAGACAGTTACTGAAATTTAATGGAAAGCATGTGGAAAGAATGATCTGTTTGGGCCAATTTGACAGCTATCCTAAATAGCTGTCTGGGCACTATTCCTGAGAAACTACATTTAGTCTCTCATAGAGCGCACGAGCCCAAAGGGTACAAACAGCCAACTCTGCTATTTAAAACCATTCAGGGTTCTTGCTGTGCCTTTTGTCGGGTGCAATTGCATTATCTAATGAATAATCAATGTTCATCTGACACCTGAGGGTCCACATACTAGTCCTGAACTAAATTTACTGATTTGGTCTCTGTTTCTAATCTTAACCAGTGGATTCATTCTGCGTACAATGAATCCCTCTTTGGCTCTGACCCTCACCCCACCAATTTTAGTAAACTCCCAGAAAAACCTGTGGACCCTGTTACAGTTTAGGAGGCCTGGGTCATATACAAACTATTGGGCCTGCCTACTACCCTTAAGCTTCTTAATATTTTTCTTCTTCATTTGCTTATTCTCTTACTCAACAAATATTCCTTTGCCAGGGACTTGACAGGTGCTGACCTGAAATAGGATTTTGGCATTGTTTCTGCTGCTGGAAGTTTGTGTTACTGCAGTTATGGTCACTCACCTTGATTTTGGGTTTCCTCTTTCTTGGCCTTTTGTTGGAATGAACCTTGTTTCTGATTTCTCAGAACCTGTAGATTCCATACCTGGCTTTCTTGGTGTGGAAACTTTCTCCATGTGCTTAGAAATGTTGCACTGCTCATTGATGGCAAAGTCTCATGGTTGACCCTGCAGTACAGAGAAGAAAGTTTTTCATCTTCTTACCTGGTACAGTTCCAATGTATGTCAGCATACCTGGAAGGAAAGAACCATATTTTAATCCATCTTTGCTTTCTTGGCTTCTGCCAAAGCTGAGAATGTAGCATGAGCTTTCAAAATGAATAGGTTGTGACTGGAGATATCTGCTTAAAGTGTCTATCTTACTCTATGATCAATAGAGTCATCTTCTCAGAGGAAGGGAATCTTTATTGTACAGTGCAGCATTCAACTTCTGAAATGGAGACAGGAAAGAGTGACTCATTAGCTCCCCATGAACCCAGCTAAGCTGATGTGACCAGACTTGTCACCTAGCAGAACTCATGTTCTCTGTTACACAGAAGTCATAGAGGAAGCGTGGATACTTGCTACAGATGGTAGTTGGCAGGGAAGAGCAACACTCAGAGACTTATCAGAAGTTTGGGGACCAAATGGTCACTGGTGTGAAGTCCTTTCTCTATATTTCTCTCTGAAAGCAGGACTTCATTCATTCAATGAATTGCACATGAGCTTCTATTCTAGTTATTGGGACTATAGTGTGAATAAAACAAACAAAATCCCTGCCTCCATGGGGCATTTCTTAGCGCATTCATGCAAGCATGTGCATGATCAATAAAGAAAACAAATACTTAGAGAGTGTATTAGAAAGTGACAAATGGTATGGAGAGGCATAAGGCAGGGAATGCTGAGGACAATGTTAAATAGGGAAGGCAGAGAAGTCCAGTTGAAAATATGACAATTGAAGGAATGATCTATAGCTGGCAAGGGAGTGAGCTGTGTATGGGAACATTACAGATAAAGGGACTCAAATTTAAAGCCTGGGTTGCGGGTTGTGCGTTGTGCCTGGTATGTTTAGGGAACAGCCAGGAGACTAGTGGAACTGGAGGATGGAGGTTATAATTGAGGCTAATGGTTAAATTGGCCTTAGACCCTAAGGGCACAAAAAAAAGATAAAAAACTTGTCTAAAATTTAAGACTCACCTTTAAAGACACAGGGGAGTTGGAGATTATCTAGTAAACTTGAACTAAGCTCCATTGCCCGTTGGAGTTAAGAGACACAAATACAGGGGTGGGGGCTACCTAGAGTAAAGGTGTTCACCAACAGAAATTCAAAACACCAGTTATCTGAAGAAAAGTCTGTTCCTGCTCTCTCATGTATGAACTGCCCTGTCACTAGCTAATGAACTTCAGTCAAGCACACATTTCATTGCTTCTAACTTCCTCCTTTGCCAATAGAATTTAACTTCTTTGTGCCCAACCCTGATCACCAAACCTATATAATCTCATTCCCTTTCTTAGTCTAGGAGGTGGATTTGAATTTATTTCCTACTGCCAAATTGGCTAATCAAATTGGCTAATCATGAAGCTTTTTTTCCTTTTTCTCAAACCTTGGGTCATAATCTAGTATACGCACATTGGGCAGTGAGTCTATTGCTGTGTAACACGTGAAAGAGGCAGGTCTGGTAGGGCCTCTTAGAGGAGGGGAGGAGCAACCATAACTCATGTGTCTTTCTTTATTCTGCCCTTACCAATTTCCTTCAGTTTGCTTGAGGTACTACACAGGTCATGGAACTGAATAAAAATCTGTCAAATAATAAGAGAAAACAGGTAGTCATTGACTTAAGATTGGAATAGAATGCAGAAAATTCTTCAATCTGATTTTGGAGCTGTGTGGATTAGAGTCCAAGATGGTCCAAGCTTGGCACCCTTAAATTAGATACCCTAGGGAGTTTCATAAATGTACTATTTACAAGTAGAGAGTAGGGAGAACAAGGAGGAATAATGCAGTATTCCAGGGGTTAGTGACACCAGGGATTTCTGAATGAAGCAGCAGGCAAGGAAGCAGTTACTGACACTGGTGAGGACAGTTGTGTATGGAGGGTCACCTAGGAGAGTTGGGTGAGGGTATATTCAGTAAAGAGAACAGAAGTATAATAATAGTTGGCCACACTCATTCTTTATTTTTTAAATATTTAATGGTTTATGCATACAAGAGCTGGGGTACAGGTCAGTCACAGCAGGTGAGAGGATTCACCAAAGACAGAATGGGGAGCATAACAGGCAGGTTGACTGAAATAACTGCTCAGGGAAGCAGCAGCTAAGGCAGGAGAGGTCTGCTGCCCCATATGGGTCCTCTCCCTGGCCAGGGTTCGAACTCGCGCTGCTGTGCAGTGGATGCTTCACAGTGCAGGGCTTAACCCACTGCGCCACCAGGGAGGCCTCCACATTCATTCTTTTCTCTCCTGTTAGTGCTTCCTGTGGACTGACTTCAACTAGAGCGCAAAAAGAGCTTGTGATATAATCCACATGGGGTCAAACTTCTGTTTGGAGGAGGCTGGAGAGTGGATCTGCAGTGGGGGATGGAAGACATCTGTCAGGGATTCTAGGGGCCAGAAAGAAGAGCGGGGCTATGGGACCAAGTAGAAAGGAGACTGAAGCCATGCCTCTTTGCAGGGTGAGATGGCCTGCTCTAGGTTGCTGCTTTGAAGCCAGGCAGCCTGAGATCATCACACTCACCCACTCTCAGTTGTCAGCCCAGTGCCCAATGCACACTTCATCTGCAGTCATGTTCTACTGTGCAGTGAGACTCTCTGTCCAGTGCCCCATCAGCCCAGTATTTACGAACAACACTGATTTCCTTGTACATGCCCATCGGATGCAGAGGACTTAGACCTCTTTTGTTAAAAATTGAATCTAATTTTAAAAACTAAAAATTGCATCTAATGTGTACAACATGATGATTTGATATATGTGTACATACACATACAGTGAAATGGTTATTACAATCAAATGATTGTATATATTAATTTATATTATCTTCTGATATAGATATTAGTTTGCACAGTGAGAGGACCTGGAGTCTATTCTCTTAGCCAATCTCCAGTAATCAATACTATAATAATCTTTTTCTATATATCTGTGTATCTATATTTATCATCCATGTGTCTCTCCTTAGTCTGCACTTACCAAGTTCCTTGAGCTTATTTGAAAGCCTACACAGGGCGGTCACCAGGGAATCTGAATCAAAATCTGCCAAAGGAGAGGAAAAAAAAAACAGCTATTGGCCTAATATCAGAATAGAATGCTGAGATTTCGCCAGTCAACCTACAGGCTAGATTGTGTGTGTGTGTGTGTGTATACATAAATGTATATAGTTGTGTGTGTGTGTATATATATATATATAGTTACTATGCTGTGCATTAGATGTCTAGACTTATTGAGGGATGATGATGGCATGAAGACAGTTCATCCCTGCCCAGAGTGGGAGTTGACTGAGCCAGCTTGACAGGACTGAGGTCCTCTATGCCTTTTCGGTTATGTGATAGAACTGGAAACATCTCTGGGCAGCAGCAGAGCCTCAGAACTGCAGTGCTGGAGGATTTAGATTTCTCTGCAGACTGTGCAGTATCTCACTATCTGTGGATTTGTTTTCTTTGGTTAGAGAGCTGACTTTGAAATTGATGATATGGATGACTGAGAATCTTTGAAATTTCATTACTCTTCAGATAGAGCCCCAGACCCTCAATATGGCCTACTGGCCAGTGTGAAAACTGACCCTTGGCTATTTGACTGCATTTGACTGTGGCACTCTGCCATTTCTGCCATTGTTCCCTGCACTGCCCTTCTGGAAGATGATAAGGTCCCGCCAAGGGCCATGTCCTTCTCACCTCCTGACTTGCCCTTCTGCTTCTTTCTGTCTCCTGTAGCCGCTTTGTTCCTCAATTTCCATTCAATTCAAAATCATTTCTTCACAGAAGCCCTCCCTGAGATTTCAGACAGGGCTGGGTCATCCCTTGTATGCTCCCTTAGCATCTTCCCCAACTACTCATTTCACAATTCTCATGCAGTCATTAACCAAACGACTAGTTGTTGCTGATTGTTTACCTTTCACCCCCCACCCCCAAGTAACTGCAAGCTCTGATTTGCTGTTGCTGATGCCTGTGCATAGCAGACACTCTGTAAATATCTGAGGGAATTATTGACCAAAGCTAAAAATGAGTTAGGAGTGGGTGTATACACACTGCCCAGAAAAGAAATGAAAAGAGACATAGATTGGAAAGGACATACCTGCCCGCCCACACCCCACCCCATCCTTTCTTGGTGCTGAAAATGAGGAGTAGTAGGAGGCAGCAATAGAAAGCAGGGGCTGACGGGGAGCAGACATGGGCAGAGTGGACCAATCAATTCCCCAGACACTGGGGACCAGGAAGGAAAGCTGTTGTTGGATGTCTCAGCACTGATCTCATGCTCTCTGCTAAGAGAAAACCCAGCCAGGCGATATTAACAGAAGAAAGCTTTCAAAATGTGAGAATAATAAACTGTCTTCTCTGCTGACTGATTTGCAAAGGTCTGGACTGGAGGCCTCCAGTGATAACAGGGCCAGGCCATCCGAAATTATTTTAACTGGTATCCTGACATCTGGGGAATTCAAAATCCAGCAAGATGAAGTGGGTTATTTATAAAATGTTTGTAGCTCTCTAGTCCATCAGAACAACAAACACATCAAGACAGCGATATACCATCGTTCGAGTTCACCAGCTCCAATTTACAAAGTAGTCAGAAACAGAAAAAAAACATAATAGCGGGATTAAAATCTAAATCTTTATTTCATAATGGCAGATTTATATTTGTGGGATCAGATGGTCTCTGTGGAAGGGGTCACATTATAAACCTGGGCCTGACAGGCTCTAAGAAATAATACCTGGACCCAAAGGAGGATAGAGTAAAAGTTGATAGGGAGTTTGGAGAAATAATTTACGAGTAACGGGAGAATGATGAGAAGGAGACTGGAGAAAAGGAGTGGGAACTGAAGAGTGGAGTTGAATGGAGGGGGGAGGCTGGGAGACAAAGGAAGCAAATTTGACTGATAAGTAGCTGGCCATTGCAGATTGTTTGCCATTCATTCGTTTATTCACTCATTCATTTATTTTTCTTGCCTTTTAGTCCCACTCTTTTTTTTTTTTTTAAGATTTATTTATCTATGCATACAAGAGCTGAGGTACAGGTCAGAGTCACCGGAGTTGAGAGGATTCACCAGACAGAGTGGGGAGCAGAACAGGCAGACTGACCGAAACACACTGCTGAGGGCAGCAGTGGGTGAGGCAGGAGAGGTCTGCCGGGCCATGTGAGTCCCCTCCCTGGCCAGCAGCAGGGATCGAACTCGTGCTGCAATAGCTGTGGTTTGCTTCATAGTGCGTTGCTTAACCCACTATGCCACCAGGGAGGCCCTTAGTCCCACTCTTATCTTTTTCTTGGGGTTGATTGACATACAGAAAAACTATAGACATTTGATATACACAACTTGATGTGTTTGGATATAAGTATGCACCTCTAAACCATCACCACAATCTATTCCTCAACATCTATCACCCCGAGAGTTACCTTTCCTCCCACCCCCCTCCTTTCCTTTTGTTGTTTTGTTTCCTTTTGTGGCACTATCATGTAGCTTAAGATCTAACCTCTCAGTAAAATGTTAAGGATACTCTAAGCACAGCTAATCAAAACCCTATGTTATGCAGTAGACCGCCAGAACTTAATGATCTTGCATTATTGAAACTTGGAAATCTTTGATCAACATCTCTTGCCTCCCTCCCTCAGTTTCTGCAAACTGTTTTAGACTCTGCTTTTTGGTATTTGATGGACACATTCTATTATTTTCGCTTCAAGTTTTGAGTTACTGATTACTAATCATGATAATGTTATTCCTTACATGTTATGCTGACCCGCATGAGGACTTAGTTTCTAAGAATTAAGATACTTTTTGTCTCTGTTCACTATGCCTGCTCTTGGGACTGTTTCATTCTCTGCCCATATTCAGTTACAGACTTGTTTTTTTCCAAGCTGAGATAGAAAATGCTGTGATTAATAATAGTTGGTACAATAATATGTAATAAATTAAAAGGTAACATGGCATATACATAATTTTAACACACATAATAAAACATAATTGAAGATATAAATGATACACAGTAGAATAGATAACAATATAGGTAATAATATACAATAAAATATGAGAAAGTAAAGTAATTTTTATTTAGATAATATAATGGAAAGGAGTTTCTGGTAAGCTGAAGATTGTGGAAATCTGAAAGCTAGAACCAAATCTGGGCCCCTACTTCAGCTGAGCCAGTCATGGTCTGTGTGAGGTTGGGATGGTAGAGATTTCTACTCCAAAATTCATATTCTGTAGCCTGTCATTAACCGTGAGGTAATCTGCTAAGTGGAAGACGTCTTTTCCAGTAAAATCCAAAGTTCTGGAGAGGAGATGTCCCTACTTTGCATTAGGGGACCATGTAGTTATTAGGCATTAGAGTCAACTTTCAACTGCTTCCCTTTTCATCTATACACTCCCACTTTCTGGTTCTCATTTCCTATTTCTTCTCATTCATTAAACCATATTTTCCCTTAATGACTTGGACATAGCTTCATTTCATTCTTTGAATATATTTGTAATAACCTATTTGTGAAAGTATATATATCTCCTCCAGGTTGATTTCCTCTTCTACATTTTTGGTTTGTTCATTTGTTTTTTACTAGCCACACATTCTGCGTGTGTGCGTGTGTGCGTGTGTGTGTGTGTGTGCTCTGAGTGTGCATCATCGGGCAATTTCAATTGTATCCTGGATGTTGTGGGCGAATCAGTGTGGAGACTAGATTATTTTGTATTGTTGATTTTTGCTTTAGTAGATAGTGGGGATGCTGGTAGATTACCTTGAATATATAACTTTATATAGATCATGGTATTACAGTTTTATGTACTATAGCGAATATATGTGAAAGCCCCACCAATTTTTCAAAGCCCCTTGAGACTGAACTCAGTCTCCAACTCTGTTTTTTTTCTGGCATTGTAGCCTGTCAAGGCGTGGTTTAGACTTCAGTTGGCAGGTCTACTGCCAGCCTTCCTCAGGGCTTGATTCTTACTGCAGAGGGATGGTATTTCTGTTGTCTCAGCTGGATGTCTAGAATGTGAACAGGGTTAGCAGGTTAGCCCTTGGGTACAACATCCCCAGCACTGCTTAACTTCAGTGTTCCTGTCTGACTCTCATCTTTCTACTTGCTGCATCCTGGTATACTTAACTAAACTCTCACTGTACACATCTTGTTCAGCCTTTAGGTTAACACTTGCTGAGATCTCCACATGCATTTCTGAGGGGCTCCTGAGTTCTCTCACATTTTGTGCCCTACCTCACCAATCTCCCCACTTCAGTTGTCCCAAACTCTGATTTGAGTCTACTCAACCCACCAGGAGTTAGTTCTGTGCTCTGCTTAGACTGTGACTCACTGCCACCCAGTGTGGGGTCATTCCCTTGAGGAGAGTTGGGGCTCAATTTGGAAACTTCCTTTTTCTGAAGGTCTCAGTTTTGTGATTTTTAAAATAATTTGTGAAAATGTTTTCTGCATTTGTTTTGTGGACTTTAAGTTGTTTTGTCAGTGTCTGGTATCAGTTACTGGAAACAAAAGTCCCCATAGTAGTTTCTTGAAAAAGGGATAATTAGGGGGTGTTAGTGGACAATGATAATGGCTTGGCTAACATAAGATAGCTTGTAGCAGGGAAATGCTTAGAGCCAAGACACTGAGCAGGAGGCCTTTTCCAACTTCTAAGCTGGGAATTAAGATCAGGATGAGGTTTGCAGAAATATAAACAAACAAAAGGGGAATGCCATGATAAAAAAGAACTACTGTGAGTTATTGATTAATTGGATGTGAAGAATGAAGAAGATTAAAAATGGTGCCAGAAATGTTTTTAAAAAGTCTTCTTATCTTGGGAGATACATACTGAAATATTTATGGCTGGAATGATATAATGTCTGGGATTTGATTCAAAATAATCAAATATAGGGATGAGGAAGGGGGTTTAAGTGAGACAAGACTAGCCATGAGATAATTGTTGAAACTAGGTTATGAGAACATGAGGGCGTACTATAGGAAGTGTTCTACTTTTGTGTGTATTTGATGTTTGCAAATTAAAGACAAACAGGAAACAAATGGCCAGGGTTATGAAGCTGGGAGACAGAGTGTTGGTGAAGTTGGGAGGAGTACCGAGTTATGAATTAAGGGGGAAAGGTTAAATCTATGACAGGTTGTAAATGTCTGAAACAGACTTTTATGCAAACAAATGTTTTGAAAAATGGTTTGCTCAAGATGGCTCATTTTGCTCCTCTAGAAGTGTCAACTGTAGGATATATTCAATTATCTGCTTGAAGATGTGAGTTGTAGACACATGTTGGACTGAGGCTGTGGTAATTACGCCACTCACCTATCTACTTCCTACTCAGGCTGCTTTTATTAGCTGATAAAGCCCTGTGCAGTCTGGTCAAATAAACAGGCTTGGTCAGACTCTGGCACACATCTCCCTGAGTGGACTCTAGGATGATTTCTGGAGGCATTTTGCTGGACTCCCCATTTCTGCACCATCTCCCTGTCCAGTTGTACCTGCCTGGAGCCTCCCTGAGTCTTGCTTACACTCCCTTGCTTCCTTCCAGCTAACTGCAGACTCTATAATTGAGCCCAAGAGAGGGGACTGTCCCCACAGCCTAAGGAATTTCACAGAGACTTTTCTACAAGTTTGGGAAAAAAGGAAAGATACTCATTTTTCCTTTTGACTTGCTTTTCACTTTCTTTTCTTATTTATTCAACAAATATTCAGTGCCCACTGTGTACTGAGTTTCCTGTTAAGTATTAATTAGGAGTTCAAAGGTCATCATGACACAGGTCCTTCCTCAAGAATCTGTCTCTGGGTAGGGAAGAAAGATGAACATGTAACAGAGAAAGCTAGAGGGGTGTACAGGAATCAGAGGGGCACAAGGAAGGAGGGGACAATTGTTACTATTTTCTCTCTTTGTTATTGTGGATTTTTATACTGTGCTTGCAATCTATGCATAATCTAGAGTCTCTTTGAACCTCAATGTTCTCCTTTTAAATTAAAACATAGCATCCCTTCTTACCGTTTATATGACATGAAATTTTAAAATGTCTAAAAGGACTTTTGCAAGCCATAGGTGCTGGCGATGGCGATGATGATGATGATCCTTCAAGGCACACTAGTGGTAGCTACAGTTCTCCCTTCTCCTAGGTGACAGCCAAGTGATAGTGTTCGCCTGCACACTTAGCCATATTAAGATAAGCTGGGCCTGTGGTCATTTATTCCCAGGGAAGAGCCATAAGTAAGAGGAAGTTTCTTTTCTCACATAGGTCATAAATCTTCTGCCTATTGACTTTTAAAAATGTTGAGCCAAATGTCCCTTTTGTCTGTTTAATACCAACCACCACCTTAACATTTGTTTTGCTGTATAGTTTACAAAGTACTTCTCAAGTCATAAATCACTGGTGTCTCATAATAACCCTGTGACTTAGTCGACTAGATTTCATTTTGACCCTCATTTATAGATGTGGAAAGCATAGCTTGGAGAAATTAAATAATTTGCCCAAGATCCATAGCCAGTAGTGGTAGAATCTGTGACTGAATTCTGATCTTCTATTTCCTAATCTTTGAAATCATTAACTCCTCCTTGTGAGTATCTCCAGCACTCAGGGCTCCCCTTTGATGTCTTCCAAAAAAGGTTTCACTACAGTTTTAAAAATGCTTAAGAAACTATTTGTATTTTGACATGTCATGGACTGTCTGAGACTCCCTAGCCCCAACTACAGTCACAATCAATCAAACAAATAACTGTCTTCATTGTTTTGTGGATTATTTCCCCATGAGGCAGATGTTTACTTTTTACAAATGAAAGCTCATTGTTGTCAGGAACATTTAAGAGGCTTAACCTGTCTCCTCTGGCATATGGTGCTGGCTTTTCATGATAAAACCGGTTGTGTGCAGCGACAGACGAAATTGCAAGCCTCTCTCTGAAACTTCATCAGTTTCTATTGCAGAGCGTCTCTGCTTTCCTATGCAGGGGCTCGTCTGGGCCTCTTCCACCGTGAAGGAAAAAAAAAGCTGTTTCCTTTAGTAGAAAATACTCATATTTTAATGGGTATTATGTCATGAATTATTAAACTAACTTAACTTTAAAGCTGAGGCGAAAGAACACATAGTGAAGAATGACCTTGAGACTCTTGAAAAATGGGAATGTTGTCTGTGCCTGCAGACTCAAAGATGGATTTCTACTTTAGTTTATATTTATGCAACTGTGAAACTTGGTCCCTTGTTCCCAGAGAAATCCTTTGTGCAGCCGTGTGGAGAAAGTTATTACATTTTAGTGCGGAAAAGCTGTAAAGTTTCTTTCCTCGTGTCTCATGAAAACTGGAGTGCTAGCGATCTTTGTGCTGGGGGATGGCCCTGAGAAACGTGATATAGAGTCTCTCAGAAGACAAAGGGAAACAGACAGGTATTGTTCTTTAAAATAGAAGCCAACCTTAGGTTCTTATAAGGGATTTGTGCATAATCCGGGTCCCCTTACAGTGTTCTCATGTTTCTGCTTCAAAGTGAAATCAAAAGAAGATAGGGTCCGGATGGACAAAGGTCCGGGAAGACAAAGACATGTCTGCAGGTCCCAGTGTACCTTGGTGACTTGATGTCTTTGGGAGGTAATCCAACTTAGAGGAAAGCTATCTGTGGAGGGCGCCAGAGAGCACATGAGACCAGAGCCCATCTTTTCAAAGCATTGGCTTTGTCCACTGAGAAAATCATAGACACTAATAGAGGGATAGGATGGTCTTGATTTTCCCAATGCGTGCTGGGAATCTGTGTCTACAAATATTTGTGTGTCACATGACGTGAGACTCACGTCTTCTCCTTTTCTTTGTAAATAGTTCAATTAATGCTGTGGAAAAGAAGGAAGAATGAGAAAGGAGGGTGGAGGGAGCAGGAGTTATTGAGCATCTATTAAATGTTTGCTTCTGTCTTAGGTACAATTGAAAATGTTGGTGTGTAGTATTATCCCCATTTTACAGGGGAAAGACTGAGACTGTACGCATTGAAATTCTTTTTAATTTATTTATTTCAATATGTAGAAATTTGAACATCATACAGTCTTATTGATCAAGTTGGTTTCTACCTGAATCTAGACCAATTTAACAATAGAGGCTCATTCATATTTACCATTATTACTGTGAAGTTTGGTGTTGACTGATTTTTACTTTCTTCTTCCTTGTTTGTTGAGCTCTTTGGTTATTATATGCTGATGACTTCTGTTTTCCCCTCCAGATCTACAATGCAGCCTTCTTCGCTCTGTTCAGAGACCTGGCAGACTGATCTATCTTGTTTTTTTTTAAAATTCTATTGAAATATTTATTTTAACAGCAGTACTTAATAGAAAAAAGACATGATTTAAAGCTCTAGAGTATATTGCTTCAGGTAGGTGTTAGTAGCTATGCCTTCACCCCATTTACTAAGCCATTTCAACTAACTTCAAGTTCATAAGTTTACAATGAGATAAGAGCCCAAGTAGTAGGATGGGGCAGAATGGTCCATGTTAGAAAGCAGCAGGGCAGCTCAATGAGGTCTCCTGTGGAGCACCTGTGCCCCAGTGTACACTCCTAAGGGTTTCTTCTTGCACTTCTGAATGTGACTCTTTGGATCCCCTGGCTTTGGTTAGATTAGTCTCCTACTTCTAATGGTGTGCCACTTTGTTACCTAAGAGGCTGAACCAAGCTTTTGGGCTCTCCTCTTGTACACCTAAACATGTGAGGTTCAAGAGTCAAACAATCTGAAGGTTGGGAATACTTGTTCTAAGGAGGACCCTCCATTCCAGCTTAAGCAGTCTTTCATCTAATGCAGAGACTGCTTTCATTGCAGGGATGGTGAGTCCTGGAAGATCATGACCAAGATGCAGGTGTCTTCCTCTAAGAGTTTATCCCCAGTGAAGAGCCATCTGGCTACTATTTGCTTTCGATCACATTTCTAACAGTTGGTCCATTTCTCCCAAGGTCTGTTGTGAATTCTATATAAGGTTCACTGTTCTAGGAACATTATATAGGGTTCACTGTTCTAGGAACAGACCCTCTCTTCTTCCATCTTCAAATTAACTTTTAAGACCATGTAACTTTTTGGAGGTTTTGTTAAAAAGATTCAGCTCAACTTGCAAAGTTTCTAATTGCCACAGTGTTCACCTGCTCCATGGTAGATTCTTGTGGTGATGCCAAGATCTCATTGCTGAAAACTAGGTTGAGGTCCTCATTCTCCAAAACCCCAAACAGCTGTCCTGAAATTTCTCCTGTATCTCCACCTTTTGGTTCAGGTCTTCCAGTTCTTCCTAAATTTTAGTCAAATTCTGGTGCAAGTACTGGCTGGGGACTTCTAAGAACTGTTCCTATTCTTGAGTTCTTCTGATTTCTGCTTCCTCAATGGTTTTCCCCCTCATGTCAATGTCTGCAATTTTCACACACTCATTCTCTCATCTCATTTTGGGAATTTTTGTAGCAATAGTCTATGAACCCCCTGAATGAGGAAATTGGGACTTCAGAGGTAGTAGACTCTTAGAAATGGCTCAAGTTTGCATGTCTGTGGGCAGGATACCCAGCACAGAGGGTGAGGGTGTGGGTGCAGAATGAACACTGGTTGAAGCCTGCTCGTCATCTTAACCAGACAGCACAGCCAGGCCCCCGGTGCCTCCTGTGCCTGCCTTCAAGATGCTCAGCAGCAACTGTCACCAAACTTACCCATCTTGGCCATTTCAATGGTCATCCTTGATCTTTGACCTATAGTTGGCCAATGTGAAATGCAAACCAGGCACTGGAGGGCAGTGGGTGGGAGCTGAGATTGGAAGGTTTACTTCCCCAGTTTTCTCTATTAAAGGCCTCAGATCCCTCCCTTAGCTTTCTGGGCTTTGGGGGTGGTAGCACTAGGCATCAGCTCCCTGCCAATAGCCCTGGGTGCTTCCTAAACATGGCTCACACTTTTGTAAGTTAGCACCTTTCTTAAGACAGTTGCATGGCTCATTTTGAGTGTGAAGTTTGTTTATTCCGTGGACCTTGACTGATATAGGCATATATCACCTTAGTGATGTCATGGTTAATGTTCTGCTGTTGCACCCAGTAATGATGTTTTTACTGTTTTAGATGATTTTTGTCTCTTTTTTTTACCCCCTAAGGACTACCTATGTATAACTTTCAAAAGGGCTAGTTTATCATCTTTCACCTGCCTTTTGCCTTACTACTTGCTCTCTGAATGTTCTTTTTACCCCCCTCAAATAGAGTCTGCAAGAACAGGGAGAGCCAGTCTTCATAATTATTTTCTAGGAATGAACTTCTTTGGTCTCCAGAGTCTCTATTCTTTTATTAGCATTTCTTTGCAAAACAGTGTGTTGAATTGTCTTGAGAAAACAATGCACATTTGCTAACCACCTAGGGAAAAATTATTACTTTTCCAAAAAGGAAGGGAAATAATGAAAATATGTTCAGTAAATAACAGTAAGGATAATAAAGGGGGGGAAATGGCAAAAGATTCAGAATCAAGGTCAGTTTCCTCCGTTGTTGGATTGCAGCAAGTATTTAATGGTAATAAAATCTTTTTCCTGTATAATACATTTTATATTAAAACTGCAGCCATTTAAATGAGGGATTTTATGTCTGCACAGTCTTTATTGAGCATGAAGGATTAAAAAAATGCTTTTGGTGTTCTTTTTTTTTTTCCTAAAATTTTTTTTTTAGGTTTGAGAAGCCCCTCCATGCCTCTTGGGCTCCTAGAACAGAAGATGGAGAGGTGGGGGTGGCCATGGTGGCTTGAGAAATTCCTCATTTAATGTGATTTAACCTTGAACCCCTGTTTTTCTGGGCCTCTGTGTCTCCTGAATAAACAGTAAATCTTCCCTGATGGTGTGGCAGCTTTATGGGGTGAATTCATGCCTATTTGCAGAGGAGCATGCGAGAGACTTTAATACATTTCCCCACCTTTTACTGGTGATTTAGCCAAAGCCTGTGCCTGGCTGGTGGGTGAGGCTGGTGGTTTAACCCAGCTCTGCTAAGGGGCACCCTGGTGGTGCTTGGTGGGCAGCACTGAGCGATGAGTCTCTGGTTCTAGGACAGGAAAGGGCCGACTGTGGTGTTATTTCATGAAATAGAATCTTTTAAGTTTTTTGAAGGTTTATTAATTCAAATTTTCATGGTAATGAAATACAATATTGAGAAATCTTTGCTGTACTCCTGGTCCTGAGATATCAAGAGCTTGCTAGGGGCTCCTACTCTAGGACCACGCTGGGTGAAAGTTTGCTAGGCTCATTTTATGGTTGTTTATTTGGATTGATTGGAAGTGAGCTCAGAAAATTTGAGGGTGTATTGGCATCAGATATAGCTAAAGGAAAAACTAAATTCACTGAGAAAATTCATTTTTTTCTTGGTCATTGCTGGCATTCGTGGGGCGCTCTGTTGGAGCTGGATGATTTTTGCTCAAAAGTGTGGCACAGAAGAAACTCAAACACTTAGCTAACAGCTCAGGAGAGTCTGAAGCATACATTTCTGTGGGCAATTATCTGCCAAGGGAAGGAGATCGTTATTGGTGGGCATCTGAATTATAGCAGGTGATGCTTCATAATCTATAAATATCTGCTCTTTGAGTTGGAATTACCTGAAGACGGCAGACTCCACAGTTTACATGTTAGATGGCCAGGGCTGTATTTCCCATTGGGTGGGTGGTTAACAGCACCTTTTAAGATCTGAATTTCCCTAGCACATTGACCTGACCTGATTGTTCCTAGCTACAACTTTAACTATGCTTTAAAAATAGCCTTGAAGCCAGCATAGTGTAGAGAGCATTTACTTACAATGACTAGTTTTTCCCTCTATAATGTCATGTAGATCTAAGTCTTTTCTGTCTCTTCCCACTACAGTTGGCAGCATATGGTCTGTTGTTACAATCAGATATTCTTGCGGGAGGTGCATGGGTGAATGGAGAGGTTATTATTGAGTCTAAAGCTGTTGTTTTGAAGCCTGTACTGAAATTTTCTGCAGTTTCATTTTAAAAAGACTTAAATCTTACAGGAAGGTTTGGCTGATGTGTTCTGATTTTTATTTTTGATAGTGTTGGCTAATATTTACTCTGGGATCCTGAAAATTGGTTAGGAGACTTTTCATGGAGAGGAAATGTGGACAAATACTGTTAGTTTACATAGTTCTGAAGGCACTGACAGTAAAGAAAGGAAATGACACATTCCTTAAACCAAAAAGTCTTGATCTTTTTGTTCTTGAAGTATGTATTCTTGAAAACCATAGGACCGGCCCTTCAAAAGCAGTAAACAAAAGAAATAGGAGCAAGTGAGCTGAAGGTAAATATGGCCGTAGACTGAAGGTAAATTAGAAAACAAAACTACTAGGCCTAGGAAATAATCACCTCATTAGAATAAGACATTTTTATGACAATAATGAATTTTTATTACATGGGACAGAATAAAGAATTTTTTCACTGAGTAGACACTTGAGTACACACACATACTCACTTGCACAAATATACACACTCAAGAGAGAGGGGATGCTACAGCAGAAGCATGTTGGTGTGCTTCATAATTCTGGATTTGTTTTTTGAGTTTTGAATTAATTAGATACCATGTTGAATTCCAAATGTGATAATTAGGCAAATTAATGCTGCAGTGAAGTTATTAATGAGGTAAAATATGCTAATATGCTTTTGATAAAGAGCTCTTCTTCTGCCTTACCAAGAAATTGGCAAACATCTTTTATTTGGGGCCAGACAGCTTATCTCAAGTGATTTACTAAAAAGGTTCCTGGCCGTATGCTGTGAACAAATGTTGTAAATAGGGGTTAATGTCTAAATTTCTGATATGTATGAACTTGAATGAGACACAGCAAGTCCCAGGACACTCTCAGCCTGGCTTCTGAATGGCCACAGGACCTTGAATGCCCTTCAGTGCCATTGTGAAGATAGCAAATTCCTCTGCTTGTGGTGTTGTCCTCTTAACATCAGCGCCGACTTTTAATGTGAGATGGACACTTTCAGCTAACCTGCCAAGGTGCAGGTTTCTTTTCAGCAGACTTGGTGTCTCCTTTGGTTTTCAGATGTTCAAAACTCTGAACCCAGGATCATTAGGGAACCATTTAGTGGTTTGAAAGTGACACAGCAGAATTTCTCTTTCCGACCTTAACACTGCCACTCAGAGCTCACTGGGTATCCGGAGCTTCCTGAGAGCAGGGAGAGACACCATCTACCTGGGATCTGGCCACTAATGACATTTGTGGAAATACGAGAAAATTCCTCATGGGCATATATTATCTTAATCCTTTTAACCACATAGTGTGAGGACGTGACCTGTATAAGTTTAATTGATGCAGATATGATATTTGCTACATGAGCTTCATTTCATTTCAAGGAGGACCTTTTGGTGGTCATAAATCTGAGATGGGAAGACCCAATGATGTGTGAGTGGAGCAGCCAGGGGTCAGTCCTTGGCTAGTGAGTGCTGTTGCAGTGTGCCCTGTGGCAAAGGAGATTGCTTTTACTAGCTATAAATGGTGCACAAAGTGATTGTTTCACTTAGGAGTGGATCTGACTGCAAGTCACAGTAAGCATTATTCACAGTGTCTTTAGCAAATAAGGAGTTTATTATAAAGAAGGCAGACCAGGTAGGTAGTCCACAGCTGAAATATGTCTCAACCTTGTCAGGTTCTTTCCTTCCTGCCCCTGTACCATCTTAGCAGGTGACTCTTGTCCAGAGGGACAGGAAGAACGTTTCAAGAAGAAAGAATAAGGATGAGCCAGTCAGGCTATCTCTATAGAAAAGGCTTCCTGGGATGGCCCTTCCAGTGACATCTGTTTCTAGCTGATTGGCCAGAATTGTCATATGGCCAGTCCAACCAGAAGTTCAATAGAGGAGGTTGGCTCAGTAAATGAGTATTTCTTCTGCTTCTTCTCTTGGCATCATGATCCCAGGGATGAGATTGTATCCTCAGTTGTCTGATACTCTACATTACTTTTCTGAAAATCTGGCTGCCTGGACAAATATGGCAACAAATTCAAAGTGTGTAATATAACTTAGCTAGTTAATTAGAAGTAGCTGTTAAGGTGGTGAATTAAATCCACATTGTATTGGTAACTCAGGAAGAGATGTGAAATAACAGATGTAAAATAAGGAAAAGAAATAAGGAAAAAATGGTTATACATGATCCTTACTAGGTGCTGGTTCTTCTGTGAGACCGAATCATAACATGCGTGCGATGTTGGCATTTGAAAATAAAATACTTATTTTTATTTGGAACAGCATACTTCTAAACAAAAGCCAATTACTATATTTGGTGCTTGATTGGAAAATACAAATCAGCAATCTGTTTCAAAGCTGGAGAAAAAGCTGGCTGCTTTGAATGTATCGAATAATGGCACAGTACTCTATTTTTGTGAGTGAATCAGAAGATTTTCAAGGGTTCTTGGGACTATACTTCATTTTACATCATGGACCAAATTTAGAACTTAACCCTGAGTCAAATGGGACTCCACTGGATAGTAACAAGCAAAAAACATATTGATATAGTAGGTTCAGATTACAGACCACAAACTCACCTTTCTTTTTTTTTTTCCATTGTGGCAAAGCATGATTTTATTTTTATTGAGTAACAGTGGTTTACATCATTGTTTGTGTTTTGGAAGTATAAGATCCTTGCCTCAGCGGTTGCCATAGCATATCTACCACCGAAGTGCCCATAGTCTATCACCGTAGTCCACTGTGTTTTCTCTTTATGTGGTTCTCACCTCGCCCTTCCCTTTTCCCCTTTGGATACCTAAGTTCCATAGTCATTTTTCGAGGGTTAATTCTGAGACAAAGTCACCTTTTTAAGAAATAGGGCTGCCTTTGTTTTCTCTATCATTACAGAACTTCTAATTTGCACTTCTATCACACCAAGGGGTAGACACTTAGTATAAATCAACTTAGTTGATTTCCTGGAATATTCCTTTCTTAGAATAGGAACTAAGTTTCAGCTGGTAGGTAGAGGGACTTGGTGTCACGGGTGTGGGGAGGGCATCTGGTTCTGGGTTGTCATCTGCCTACGTTTTTGCTTGGTGTCATCTAATGACATCTAATGAAGTTACAGCTGACCCGGTTTCTGGAATAGTTTTTTTTTTTTTGCAGAGATCTTACTGCTAAGTTAGGTTTAAAGGTGACACTTATATCACACACCACAAACATGTACGTCTTATTCCAAAGCATTAATCAGACTTGTTTTCCAGAAAGCTGGATAGGAAGTCAAAGGAAGATTTATATCACACTGCACAGCTTCATGCCACCATCCCCATTAGATGTCATCTGCCCATATATTTGCTCTTTCTAATGTGGTGACCAGTCATTTGTCCAGTGCCAACACTCCTGAGAACTCTATGTCTCACTCATATCTTTTCCTGGTCTGCTCTGGCACTTGGGCACACTGCTCTCCAGTCCTTTAGGACTATAGGAAACTCACAAAGCTGAGCCAGATCATCCACCTGCACAGCCAATGAGGCAGTCTGCTTTCCTGTGCCTGCCCTCTGCAACTGTGGAACTTGGTGGTCTTACTAGATCTCTGGGCTCTTCTAGCATAAGGCAGGACTCTGGGGCTTCCCTGTGACACCTGATGTGGGTTGATAGAGGCAGAGAACAGAGTCCTTGTCAAAGGCTCAGGGGTTTCTAAGCCTCTGTGTCCTCTTCCTCCCTTCCCCAGTTGGGGCAAACTTTACTGAGTTCTTGGGAACAGGAAAAACTGTCTCTGACTGATCACATTTTCTTCTAAATCTTTTGTTTACGCCCCAAGTCCTAGGCTTTTGAAATCCAAACCCTTTTTCTCTCAAACTATTGCTCTCATTTTCTTCTGTGTCAGGCCTTCCCTGAGGAAATGAAACCAGAATTCTCATCTTCCTGAGTGGCAGAAAGTATGGCCATCGGAAATACGGGTGAACATCAGTTAATGTTTGGATGATTATCTATGACCGCCTTATATTCACTAGAAAGAACTGGAAATGCTGTGCCAATATTCGGGAGAGTATCTCTCTTTGCCTCCCTCCCAACGTCACCATCATGCTCTCAGTTCTCAGAGAGGACTGGTCAGACACAATACTTTTGAGGGAGACATTTTTTCTTCCCTCACAAATTTATGAAAGGCTTCCTTCAAAAAATTCACAGTAGCCTCCTACCTATACAGGCAAGCATATTATACTTCTCATTTATGAGTTGCTGGAAGTTTTTTTTCCCCACTGTGTATTTAAAAACACCAAAAGCTAAAGACTTTTAGGTAAATAATTTAGGTACAAGCATTAATAGAAAACAGGGTCAACCTCACAGTGAGAGATGCCTTGTTTCTCTCTGAGAGCCCTGTGAACTATGGGGAAGCCTTTCAGGACTTGGGAACTGAGTGTATTCTGGAAAAATATATTCATCAAAGGTTTGAAAGACACAAAAGTGTTCAGTAGATGAGAGGAAGTGCCGGGACTGCATGACCAGTGCTGTAATCAGAAGAGGCATGAGGGGATTTGAGAGCCACAGGATATTCCCCAGTTCCTCTGTGTCGAAGAAAACCAAGACCCCAGGAACTTTTAAATTTTAATTCTTTTTATTGTGCTAAAATAGACATAACATAATTTATTATTTTCACCATTTAAAGGGCATATTTCAGTGGCATTAAGCACATTCTCTGTCCTGTACAAGTCGACCACTCTCCACCTCCAGAACTTTCCTCATCTTATATTGAAACTCTGTATGCATTAAACAATAACTTCATTTTCTCCTTCTCCCACTAGTTTCTACTCTCTTTTCTGTCTATAAATGAACTTATACAATATTTCTTTGTATCTGGCTTATTTCATTTAGTATAAGGTTTCAAAGACTTATCCATGTTGTAGGCTATATCAGGATGATCTTCCTTTTTTTTTGTTAAAGATTTTTTAAAATTTTGTTTATGCATTCAAGAGCTGGGATACAGGCCAGAGGCACGGGTGGTAAGAAGATTCACTAGAGACAGATGGGGGGAGCAGAACAGGGGGATCTACTGAAGTGCACTGCTGAGGGGAGCAATGCGCGAGGCAGGAGAGGTCTGCGGCACCATGTGGGTCCCCTCCCTGGCCGGGGATCAACTTGCACTGCAGTGGCTGTGGAAGTTCCACAGTGTGGCTCTCCACCTGTTGCGCCACCTGGGAGGTCCAGGATGATCTTCCCTTTTAAGGCTGAATACTGTTCATACACACACACGACATTTTGTTTTTCCATTTATTTATTAATAGATTTTTGTGATTCCATTTTTGGCTAATCTGAACAATGCTGCTAAGAATATAGTTGTACAAATATCTGTTCATGTTCCTGCTGACAGTTCTTTTGGATATGTACCCAGAAGTGTAATTATTGCCTCATGAGCTAATTCTGTGTCTGAATTTTGAAGGATCTACCCACCATGCTGTTTTCCATAGCTGCTGTACCATTTTACATTCCCAACAGCAATTCTCCACATTCTTGCCAATACTTATAATAATGATTATTATTGTCATCATAATGGTTGTGACGTATTATCTCTTTGTGGTCTTGATTTGTATTTCCCTAATAATTAGTGATATTGAACATCTTTTCATGTGTTTATTCCCCATGCTTGTATATATTCTTTGGAGAAATGGCTATTTGAGTCCTTTGCCCATTTTTTTTAATTGTGTTTTTTTTTTTTTGTAGTTGATAGACCTTACGTTTTATTAATAGGGCCTCCCTGATGGTGCAAGAGCTAAGTTGCAACACTACGAAGCTATACACTGCCACTGCAGCACAGGTTTGATCCCTGTTCAGGGAGGGGACCCGCATGGTGCAGCAGACCTCTCCTGTCTCATTTGCTGCTCCCTCAGCAGTGTATTTCAGTAGATCTGCCTGTTCTGCTCCCCACTCTGTCTCTGATGGATTCTCTCACCATTCCCAACACTACCGCCCTACCACCACTGGCCTATACCTCAGTTCTTGTATAGATAAATAAATATAAAAAAAGTTTTATTTCCATTCTACTCTCTTCTCCTTAATGATATGTGCCATATGCTGCTATATTTGTCAGGGGAAAGTAACTTAAAGGGGTTGGAGGAATCCAGGAAGAGAAAACATTAAGGTTCTCATCACACAGGATTAAATCCAAACTTCTCAGCATATGGGGCCTTTCCTTACCCTGCCCAATGTGCCTATTCAGTCTGATTTTCAGCTCCTGACCAATCTGGTGCTTCAGCCTTCATTCACCTGCCATTCCACCTGTGTTGAACAATTGCATTGTCTCTTAACCTTTGTAGAGCTCAGACTTTCTCTTTCTGTGAAGACTCTCCTGACCTACTTCATTTGCTCATATGGCACATCACTTGTTCATTCATTCATTCAAGATATATTCATGAGCATATACTTGTTGCCAGATAGAAAGCACTGTGCCACACACTGGAGATTCAGCAGGGATCCAGCACTGCCCTTCCAGGGAACTCATTGCCTAGTGGGGAAAATGGGTAAGTTATTTGGCAGTTACAATTCATTGTGAATAAGTGCCAAGATTGAAGTAGAGGGTAAGCAAGATAATCTTCCTGAACTGAGAGCTGGAGTTAGAAGTTTATGGACTGTTGTGAATATTCCCATCTTCTGCATACTAAATGTGAGCTTGTGTTTTATTATTTTTATTTTTAAATTTCCTAACAGAATCATTTGTAAACAGCTATTGGCTATTGACTGCTAAGGTATACATCCTCTCCTTACTAAGAGTAATATTCCAATTAGGAGCAGTATTTTAATTTAAGAGGTAGTTTTTCCTCGTGCTGGGGTATTTCCTCATGCTGCATATGAAGGTTACAGTTCAGACTGTGTATTCAGGCAGGAGAAGGGAGCCAGGGAGAGGCTTGTAAGTCCCACCCCTCCCTGATTGGGCTTCACTGGGTATGTAAGTGTTCGTGTGCAGATGGCTATAAAGAATTATGGCAAGTTCATTGTTGGCCCTGGCATCATATACAGAGTGTGGCACAGAGCAGGGGTTCAATAATGCTTCTGTATTGTCAGACTCTTATGTATCATGGAGGAAAATTGAGCTCATTTACCAACAATGAATCCACAGTCCAGGGCAGGAAGGAGTAAAGTATTTCTAAAAGTGAATCATCACATTGAATTTGATTCCCAAGTAGCCTAGGGTGAAGCATTTTTCTTTTTTGAGAAACAGATTGCTCCTCTAGTCTCTGGTAGTTGTGGAGAAAGGTAAATGGGCCCTATAGGAAAAAGTTAAATGGAAACTAAAGTAGAAGCAGGAAACCTGTGAGGGACAAACCAAAAAGGCCTGATCAATTGTTATAGGGAGATTTACACTTGAATGCAGGATTTAACTAGGGAGTGGAGATGGGACACTTTTGGGGATTACTGAGAAGGAAGAATCAACATAATATGGATTTGAGGGGCAGGGAGAAGAAAAAATAAAAAAGGATTTAAGATATTGGTTTTAGGATTTAGGAGGGAGGATTTAATTTGGAAGATAAAGGATTTATGTTAGATATAGTGACAATTAAGCATTGAATACATGCAGCCTGAGCTGCAACCTTCAGCTGGCCCTCAAATGTCCCAGTGTGTGGGAAACCACGTGTTCACTGGAACACTACTCTCGGTAAGGAGAGGATGTGTGTTACAGAAGTTGATGCTGTATATAAATGACTCTTTAGGGCAAAAACACTTCTTTAAGCTTGAATATGTTACTTAAAAGATCATTTATTCACCACGTTGAACTAGCTCCTTCCCTCCCTCTGTCAGGGCTCTGCTGCCTTGCCATCATCAGTTCCACCAGGCAGGATGAGAGGAAGCCATCAACCCATTGAGCAAATGATAAATCATTCCTAAATGCACAGTGGACAGAGATTTGTGATATTGCTTAAATCACAAACAAAGTCCTGTTGGGTCTGTCCTTCCTGGTGCCTGGGCCAGGTCATGGAGGGGGGCTCGAGGGGGCAGGGGGCAGAGAGGCTGGGAGGCCTAATAGCCTCCTCCCAAGGCTTGGTGTGTACACTTGAGCTGATGTTCTTGTGCAGATGGGCAAGAGGAGTCCTGGAAGACCCTTCACAGTCCCTGGAAGACCCTTCACAGTCCCTGGAAGACCCTTCACAGTCCCTGGAAGACCCTTCACAGTCCCTGGAAGAGCACTGCTCACAGGGAAGGGTGAAAACAGTCTTGCCAGTATGGCCCCCTATGTTGTATTAACTTCCAGCACCTTCATCTCTCACCCCTGCTGTTTATCGTAGTTCTGTAACAGGGTGATAGTCACAGAAAGGGGAGTTTCTAGGTTTCCTGTCCCACCCAAGGAAGTGTGAAGCTGAACAGCAAGAAGTTAGAAAAAGGACTGGGAGAAGGACTTAGGAAGGAGAAGATTTGGAGGAAGCATGTGGAGCAGAGAGACATGTGAAGGAAAAGCCGTGCTTAGTTCTTGGCCTTGGACTTGTACCAGGGACTTGGGGGACATGGAAGGAGACACTTGGACGTGACAGAGACATGGATGAGAGACCTGTGGGAGGCTGACTATGGCAGCCTTAATCTTGACGTGTACTTTGATTTTGTTATTTTCCTTCCAGACTTGCCTGGCCCCTCCTGCCCCTTTCCTTTGGTTCCCCACCAGGAGGTATCTTGGACTTGTGGCAAGCTTTTGGGCTAAGTTGCCCTGTGTTGGACCAACCCTATTTGGCTGGACATTTGCCCATATAGGGATGGGCAACTTTAGGTGCTTCACTTGGAAACTATATTCTTTGTTTTCTTCTCTTCTCTATATTGCACACTAATTGTATTAAAGTTCTTTTCTATTAAACTTTCTGTTACAGGACCAGGTGAGGGGTACCCCAGGACCCTCAAACCTGTCTGCTCTAAATAGGCTCTGCCATCCTCTGTATCAATTCAAGACATACTCTAATGCCTAAGACCTTTAATGGCAAGGAACTTTGTTACAGTTAGTGTGCAACAAAGAAAAGACAAGTAATAAATTTTCTAAATCAAGTACCTGAAGTTACCTGTGTCCTCTTGTGGGTAAGTGCGCAGCCAAACAGGGTTGGCCCAAAGCAGGGCCACTGAGGCCTGAGAGCCTGCCATAAGTCTAAGGCACCTCCTAGTGGAGCCCCATTGAACAGGGATAGAAGGGGCCCAGCACATCTGAGACAGAGGAACAAAATCAAAAGCAAGAAAAGCTGCCATTGTTAACCTCCCCACTGGTATCTTACCCACATCTGTTTCAACCAGTCCAGGAAGCAAGTGCAGCTTCTTCACATGTCTCTCTGCTCCATGTGTCAGTCCCTGGTCTCCTGGCTCTCCATGCTTCTTCCTTTTTTTCCTTCCCAGTTTCCTTTCCAGCCTCTCCTGTCCCTGCTCAGCCCCACCCTTTCTTGGGTGGGGCAGGATACCCGAAACCTCCCCTTTTCCTGGACACCACCCTGTTACAGTTTTATGTTTTGTCTTTATGCGGCAGATGGTAGAACACATTTAGAGCATGCAGCTTTAGGGGTCCTGGGTTGCCCCTTACTCTCCCTGCTAAGAGTTTGGGGTTTATTATTCTTGTACAAGCCACTTGATTGTGCCCCAGGGAAGAGAAAGATCTCCTAAGATCCTGGATCTGCCTCATGTCAGCCTTGTGATTTGGGGTGAGGTACTTACATTTCTGCTTTGTTTTTCTTATTTATGAAAGTGAGAGGGCAATATACCCCCCTCAGCGTGTTGCCAGGAGGTGGAGGCAGGGCAGTGTTTAAAAGGGCCTGGTCCAATGTGCACCCCCCCCCACCAATGGCAGGCACACAGTCGAGGTCTACAAGGTCTACACAAGGGGTAGCTGTTAATTCCCTAGTGATGTACAATTGTTTTTTTTTGTTTGTGTTTTATATCTCAATCCAATTTCTTTTTTGCCTCCATGTGAATTGCCAAGTACTGGAAATTTAATACCAATCTATTCAGAGTCTCAACTCACTCCCATCCCTGAGGCAGGGGTGTGGTCACTGCTTCTGTGTCCCCTGCTGGAGGCTTCCCTGTCACCTTCTCATCCGCCCTCGGGGGCTTCTTTCAACAAAGATGGGGGCTTCTGCCCCTGTGGTTCCGGCTCTATGGCTGTATTTTTCTGTTCCACCTGCAAGGCTTGTGCATTTTTGTCTTTTTCTTGGTTATTTCTGTGTTTTTCTTGGACACACGAAAGACCTGGCTGTACCCCACATCATTCTGGGAGGGTGGTCTCCTAGGTCTGACTGTCCACCAACCCCCACAGCCATCCCAGGCCAACACCTTCCTCCTTGTTGGTTCCCCCCTACTCCCAAAGCTTTTAAGCGCATAGAATCCATTGGGGTCTGGTCTTTATTGTGTTCTTTCCACTAGCATATGTCTGGGGGTGTGGTGGGGATCCACCCCTGGGTCTAGCTACCTTTACTTCTCCTTTGCTGGCATACAGTTTTTGTAAGAGCCCCCTAGGAGTATGTCTTTCCACTAAGCTTTTGGAATGCAAGTCTTTCCCTTAAACTCAGCTGTGAGTTTAAATATGAAACTCCCAAATCAAGAATTGACTTTTTCTTTCTCTCCGCTTTTCTGCTGTGCCATCCCTTTATGCAGGCACTAAGTGTTGGATGCTGAAGAGGCTGTCTTGGGGGCATGGGGTGGGTGGAAGGATGAGGGTATTCAGAGCATAGGAACCTTGATTAAAATATCCAAATGTTTTTCTACGACATTGTTATTATTAGATCCATTCTCCATACAGTCTTGGCCCCATGGGGCTGAAGTGCAGATTGATTTGCTTCCATGTTGGAGCATTTGATGATGATTCCATTTTGACCCATTGTTGGCAAAGTCAAAAAGAAAAAAAATTAAAGAAGCAGATAGTGAAGCCAAGAGGAAAGTCAGACACAGCTAGTGGTCTATAAAGTGTCACTTTAGTGTAGCACTAAATACAGCTCTGGCCTCATTCTGCTTTTCAGTCTCCCAAAGGTCATGCCACTTTTCTTGATCTGTTTTCCTATTTCCTTGTTCCCCAGTCCATCTTTAGATGCTGTGCTGCCTAGGCAACAGCATTCAGGGCTGCTCTCAGAAACATGTTACTGGAGAATGTTTCAGGCTCCATGCTTGTAGCATTTCGTGCAATATGGGGGGTGTTCTTAATCTTCCTGTTGACTAGAGCTGTGTGCTGACTCAGTGAAGCTGTTCAGACCCGTTTGTGTATTTCCTTGGGTATGGGGTTTGAGAGGAGAGTTATCTATCAAAGATGTTATCATTGCCATCATGTTCAGATGACCATATTAATATCGGTAGCGTCTCAGTTTGTCCTCTTACCTGTAAGTGACTGCTCAGTGTTCTTTTGAACAGAGCTGCCTTGTCACTTGGGCACTTGGGACAGCAGTGTTGACTTTTACCTGCAAGGCAAGCACAGGAAAAATATAAGGAACAACATTCCTACAACTGCACAGGATACACCAATTGTGCTCAAACAGGATAGATAGACTTAAACTATGGAACCAATACCCACAAGTCCATAGCACCACCGCCTCCACCACAGCCTGTAAGTAATGTCAGTCACAGAAAAACTTTTTGTGCCTGGTGCAGTGCTTGACCCTTTGCGTAATGGGATATTTCCAAAAGCCTTAGAAGGCAGGCACTAGTTTCCCACTTTACAAAGGGGAGGATGAGTTGAAGAGGGATTAAATTACTTGTCTCTGTCACAAAGAATGTATGTGGAGTCAGAATTTGAATGGCATTGTTGAGTCCCTAGCATGAGTTCATGCCTGCCACATGGTTGGTATATATTCTGACTGGGAACAAAAATGATTCTTCATATTATAAATGAATGCTCTGTGTTCTGAGCATTTCCTTTTACTGGGCCAGTGAAGCAGTTACATAATAGATATTCTTCTATGTTCTAAGAGCCACCAGTTCTCCCTCAAGCTCATCCACTAAGCTTCACTTTACTCTCACTTCCTGGTTCAGCTCACTGTCATTTTACATCAGGATACTAAGAAAGTTTTCCAGTTGGTCTTCCTGGTGCTTTTCTATTCCAGGCTCTATGTAGCAGCCAACAATCTTTCTAATCTACAAATCTGCTCACTATCCTTCAGATTCCACCATGAGTGTAAAGCAAATTTGACTCCATCAAATTGCCTTTGAGGATCCTTCTGACAGTTGACTTTTGTTCTACAGCCTCATTTCTCACCTTTCCTCAGTTCTCAGCTTCATACCTTGAAAATATCATCTTTGGTTTACCTCGGGGCCTTTGCACATGCTGTTCTCGCTGGCTAGAACTCCTTTACTGTATATCCTGCCAACTAATGCTCGTCTTCCACATCTCAGTTTGAGTGTTGCTCCCTGTAGGCAGCCTTCCTCGATCCCTTGAACTTGGTGAGAAGTCCTGTCATGGGGTCTCACATTCCCCAACATTTCCCCCACATCAAAGCACTTGTTACTCTGAATCAAATTGCATTTTATCACCCTCCATCTTTAGCCACAGTGTTCTTACTCTGACCTGGCATGGAGTCAGCACTCAAATAAATATTTGGTGAATGGAAAGTTATATTTAGTCTTTTCTCTGTAGCCATTTTTGAAGTAAAAAGCTTTCTGAAACCTTGGACTTGGGAATGAATTCATTATACTTTGGGGCAACAATTTCAAGGCAACAAATGTGAAAAGGCTTAAAAAATCCTTGAAATAGCCTTTCAGGAACTGCAGGGAGGCTTTGTTGATTATGGAAATTTAACCATCTTCACATTCAAAAAGATAACAAACAGATGTCAAGTGTCATTTAAAGATGTAGACCCAAGGACTCTTACAAGTTCCTTCTTTTATTAAGTTGGGTTGTCACTGCATCAGACACAGAGGAAACCCACATTTTAACCTGATTAATGAATAGTCCCGTTGTTGCATCTCACAAACTATTAAAGGATAGCTCTGTCTTACTGTCACTTTCTCACTTCCTCTCCTTTACTCCTATTCCTCTCCCCTCCTTACTCCCCTCCTATCCCATCCAAGACTTAAGCCCTAGGAAAAGCCTCTGAATTTGCCTTTCAGAGGACTCCTCAGTCCCTGGAAAAGGCCCTGCATTGCAGACTTTCTCCCGGAAGGACCAGCTGGCCCTACTGACCCCATCCAGGAGCTGAGCGTTCCAGAGTCTTGGCTTTGACTCTCACACAGTTCCTTCCTGAATTTTCGTACAAACTCATGCTCTCCTGTTTGTTTTCTCCTGCATACCCCTGACTCTTTCCCCAGCAATTATGTGTAGCAGCTCGAGTTTCCCAGACTTGGATAGTTTTGTGTGTTTGCAGGGCTCACAGCAAAGATAAAAGGCTCAGTTCTGTGGCTGCCATTTGTATAAACACCATGTGTATGTCCATCCCCACAGAGCCCACTGGCGCTGACAAAGCCTCCTCCCCCCTGCCCTGTCTCTGTGAGTCCTGGGAACAGAGGCAAGGTCTGAGCTGATGGTGAGCAAACAGAATGCGCCACATTTGGGACAGTTTCTTTAGTGCCATCTGTCACCTCCACAGAGGTCACTGGGATAAACCGATTTGCTAGACAGAATGGTTAACAACTCATGAATAAAACTTTAAAACATTCTGAAAGGGATGTGGGGACAACTTTTCTGAGGCTGTTGTGTGTTTCATTCCCCTCCCCTCTTCCCATCCACCAAATACACCCCATCTGAACCTGCACTCGGCTTGAGTTCCAATAGTGGGCAGCTGCAGTGAAGATATTTTCCCCCTTTTAAATCTTTCCATGTGTGTGTGTGTGTGTGTGTGTGTGAAGTAGAATATGCTAACAGAAAAAAGCACATAGCATACCTATACAGAAACAACACCTGTGTGGCCACCTCCCTCAGGTCAAGAAAAAGAATGATGCCTGTACCTTATTATGTATGATAACCCCACCTACCCACCCACTCACACTTCTTTCTTTTTCCCAGAATCCTTCAGGCTACTGACTTCTTATATAATTTCCCTGCTTTATGTCAATGTTTACCACATCCAAATGCATCTTTAAACAAAGGTGTATTGAATGATTTTGATGATTTAATGATTTTGAACATTATATAAGTGGAATCGTGCCATGTAAATTCCTTTGGTCTTTCAGTTTCATTCCCTCCACCCCAAAACTATGTTTACTCCTTTTCATTGCTGTATAATAACAGTGGCAACGGTATTGACTGCCTTTATCCATTCTGCTGTGGGTGGACATTTGGGGTGTTTCGTGTTGTGGTAACTATGAACTACAGTACCATCAGCATCCTAGTCAGCAGACTCTGGCACATAGGGCATGCATTTCGGTAGGGTACTGCCTCAGAGTGGAATTGTAGGGACACAGGAAATGGACATTTTATTTTAAAGATTTATTTATTTATGCATATAAGCACTGGGGTACAGGCCAGAGGTGTGGGGGGGTTAGATTATCCACCAGACAGAGCAGGGGCAGAACAGGCAGACTGACTCAAACACATTGCTGAGGGGAGCAGGAGAGGTCTGCTGTGCCATGTGGGTCACCTCCCCAGCCGGCAGTAGGGATCGAACTCGTGCTGCAGTGGCTGCGGTTTGCTTCATAGTGCATTGCTTAACCCATTGCGCCACCAGGGAGGGCCTGGAAATGGACATTTTCGACTTCACTAGGGAAATGTTGTACAGGTTTCCAAAGTGACTATTCCAATTTCCAGGCTCCTCGTTGGAGTATAAGCGATCCCCGGGGTGTCACGTGCTCACCAATATTTGGTCTTCTCAGATTTTTTCATTTCTGAGGCTAAAGTCTTCATATCAGAATTGGGCCAATGAGTGGCAAGGGCACCCTTTTTAATGGCTTCCATATAGTTTCTGAAGCAAGAAAGGGCTTCTAGTCTTTTTCCTCAGACACAGATGGCAGAAGTGACATAGAATGGTGCTCATCTGTATTAAACGCAGGCAGTAGGTGGCTCCTCTGAGAGAAGAGATATTTTCTCTCCTGGCTGATTTTTGCTTCTCTTTTGGAATGCACCATCAGCGCTAACAATGGCAATTAGACTCTCTGTGCCATCTGGATGGCTGGGGCTGCTGTGGGAAGGACATCTGCTGGCAGCTGCATGAGGAAGAAAGATGAGCCAGGACTAGGCACAACCCAGGCCTGCTCGCTTTTGTGGACTTGCTGCCCCAAGCTGGTTCCATCCAAAACAAAAATGCTTCCTCACTCATTTTATTTACTCAAGAGGAACCTCCCAATGGTCACTGCAAGAGTTCCTCAGGGAAAGAGATAGTAATTATTCCCAGTTAATGAACCCAGCCCAATCAATCCTGCTTTTTCATCAGGTTTGATTATCTTCATTTCAGAATTAGTTGCTTCCACTGCTTTTATCTGAGCCTCATGCATAAAATGGGGGTAGTATAAAGTAGAGAGAGTATCACCTATCTCTCATATAGTTAGTTATGAGGCTGAAATAAGATAGGTATGTGAGAGCTCTTTGAAAGTGATCTATTTACTTGAGTCTGGAGTCACAGTTTTTTGGATGCGATCTTACTGTAGAGACTTTCAGGGGGAATTTGTAATTTTAGTAAAGTCTCCCATCTTAAGACCAAACCCTCCAAGGATGATGTGGTGGGAGGGAAGTCCAGATGAGGGGAAAGGGGTGATTAGACTTTGCTCTATACTCTGTCCTCCCTTGTGGTTGGTTCTCTCTATTTGCAGTAGAGGGATGCATTTAACAAATTCTTACTAGAGTTTGTGGGTAATAAAGAAAACAGGCAGAAATGGAGGAAAGAATCCCCACCACCCACAGGAAGACCTGGTTTCTAAGGCTTGGTTTACTCCCCCTCCCTTTCAGCTCCTGTCTGTCCTCAGAGCGGCAGGGACTATGCTTGATCCCTAGTCCCGACAAAGAGCCTAACCACAAGCCTCCAGAGACTCCTGGTTTGCTGGGGACCATCCTGGTTTGTAACCACTGTTCCAGCGTTGTTACTAATAGTGCCACTTTTTCAAAAAAGATTTCTTTTTATTTAATAATGCATACAAGAACTGGGATGTAGGCCAGAGGTGTGGGACGGGGGATAAGAAGATTCACTAGAGACAGAGTGGGAGCAAAACAGGCAGATCCACTGAGATCCACTGCTGAGGGGAGCAGTGGGCAAGACAGGAGAGGTCTGCTGTGCCATGTGGGTTAGCTCCCTAGCAGGGGATCAAATGCGTGTTGCAGTGGCTGGCGATAGCTTGATAGTGCTTAACTCCTTGAGCTACCAGGGAGACCCAATAGTGCCACATTTTATTCTCTAAAACATCCCCTTTGGAGGATAAATTATATGTCACGGCTAATGCCACCTGACAGATTCTGGTTTCTTCTGGTTGGTAGAAGAGAATCTTCTTCTACCAACCTTGGAGATAGTTACCACTTCCTGCCCACTGGAAGGGTCTCACTACTGTAGGACCTACTGTGCAGTAAAGTGACCACACCACCCAGACCCAGCTCTCTATTGGCTGCCTACTTGGAGGGCAAGTTACTTGGTTTGTCTTGGCCTCAGTTTTCTCAAGTGTCAAATAGGGATAATGATAACATGTTGTAAGTGACCAGTGAATGTTAGCCACCACTGTTATAACTTTAGGGTAGGATGGAAAACTGACAGCCCTGCAGGTGGACCCCAGCTAACTCTACTAATTGGGTAGCACCATGCTTTCAAAGTTCTGAGACTGGAAGCTGTTAGGAGGAAATGCACCCTCCATTGGTCAGAGGTGTCATCATCCCCCATTGTCCTCCACCAGGTAAATTCATACACTGCTCATGTATTGCCCTCCTGGTGCTTCTGGACATCTGAGTTTGCAACTGCTCTAGACCTAGACCCAATAAGCACACCAGGCTGAAACAGATGTGGACTAGGAGACTTGGATGGGCACTACTGTAAATGTGTGTGTGTCTTCTCCCTCCCACCTCCTTTTTTCTAAGTTAGAATCTAGTCCAAATCAAGTCTACATGACTCCTCATCACAGCACAGAAATCTGTCTCCAAAAGTTTCTCACTATCCCCATGTTCCCTTGTAATGTGCCTCTCAGACTTTAATAGGCCTATACATTTCTGGGGATGCTATTCAATTTCAGATTCTGCCCCAGGAGGTGTGGGGTGGGGCATTTGCATTTACAAAGACCTCTGAGGTAATTGTGACTCCAGGATTTAGAGAACAGTGACACCTTGGAAATAGTGTCTCTACATGAGGCTGAGAGTGAGATTCCCAGAGCAGATTTCAGACTTTCTGTGAGCAGGGAATCATTGAATCTCTTCTCCCAGTCCCCACCCCACCCAGAAATGAATGACCCCCCCAGAAAACACCCATGTCTCTTGGCTGAGGTCTAAAAGGGCTTAGGTGATACTGCTTCTCCCTTAAGGGTAAACCCAACTATAAAAATTTCTGACTGACTCGCTCTTCCTTCAGAGTGAGTGAACAGAGGTGAGCTTTGACCTGCTCATCTTTTATTACCCATTCGTCTTATGAACCAGCAGGGAACTTGCTATCATTTACTCTTAAATCAGGTGGTTCTCAAAGTGTGAGTCCGGGACAAGCAATATCAGCATCACTGGATTTTGGTAGAGTTGCAAAAGCTCCAGTCTCACCCCAGACAGGCTAAATCAGAAACTAGGAGTTGGGGCAGCAATCATGTTTAACAAGCCCTCCAGGTAAGTGACGCGTACGCTCCAGTGAGAGGACAGATGTTCTAAGATGCTGTATTCCTTAGGTGAGTTTCCAGAGGAGAAGGCTCTTGGTCCTCACACGCTGTGGAGTCTTCTCAGGCTCCTGGGGCTCCTTGCTCAGTAGATGGTTCCAGCTGTGAGTCAGGGAGATGGTTTCAAGAGGGGGGTTTGAAGGATGGAAAATTCAAACCCAGAAGTAAATGTTCCTTATTCTTCCTTCCCCCTCCACCGTGGGGATAATTGCTTGATTTTATGCAAAGGTTCTAAGCAATGAAACCAACCAGTGATGTACAGGAAATATGTGCTCCCATGCCCAGTGGTCTACGTAGAACGTTAGCAGTGATTGGACTTCAGGACCTCTATTACACAAAACTTTAACGGCATGAAATACGCCGCACCGGCTAAATAAAATGCACATGGGCCTGTTATGGGAGTTTTCAAGAGCAATTTTATTTTGCATAATACAGTTTTTTTTTTTCCAGACCAGAAATGGTATATTAAAAAGTCAGCAGGTATATAGCTTGTTTTAAAATTATTATTACTTTACTCTGGCTTTGCAGACTTTTATTTTCTTCCTCCTGCTGTTATTTCTTTCTCTCTCTCTCTCTCTCTCTCTCTCTCTCTCTCTCTCTCTCTCTCTCTCTCTCTCTCTCTCTCTCTCACATGCACACACACACACACACACAACCAAACTAAAACAAAACAGAAAATTCTATTCAGAAGGGACCTCTAGAGCACCTTAACCCTAACCCTAACTCTAACCCTAACCCTAACCCTAACCCTAACCCTAGAGTTGGGAATGACTGGCCCTGGGTGGGGGCCTAGGGCTGGTACTCAGGAAGCCTGAATCTCAGACCTTGCGATCCCCACTGATGTTTTTCAGGAACCCCAAGTGGGGTGAGGAGCCTGGGAAAGTGGCCTTGTGCATTCTCTTGCTTGTGGACAGCGAGGAGTGGAGGGATGCAGGGAATTCATTTACATGGGTGCGCACAACCTGCTGTTGCAGCCAGAGTATTGGCTACTTCCAAGGTCGCTTCCGAGGCTGCCTTTCAGTAGCAGCATCTTCCATTCACACTGAGGCTTAGCAGTCAGTCTCTAGGAAGCCAAATGACCCCTCTTGCAGTCTGTTGACTGAAACAAAATTCCCATTGCTAGTCTTGAAGAGTTTATTAGATAATCAAAGTGAGGACTGAACACGTAAAGCAGTCCAAGAGATTTTATTATGTGAGAACTGTTCCAGTAATCACAAGTTTGAGTTGAATTTACACACCTTGTTACAGAGTAGGAACTGTAAGTCTTTGATGTAAAAATGTAAATTATTCTTGATTGGGGGCTTCCAGTTTTCATCTATATGTTTGGATTTTTCGATTTCCTAAGTTATCTTGATGAAAAGGGATGTAGATGCTATTATCTGTGTGTGGAGAAGGGCAAATGCTAAGGTTTGATTATTTTCCTGATTTCTAAGAAATGCACTTTGGAGACACAAAGGCCAGGTTACTCTTTTTGTTTTTTTAAGATTCATTTTTATTTATGTGTGCATATAAGAACTGAGGTATAGGCCAGAGGCGCAGGGGGTGAGAGGATTCACCAGAGACAGAGTGGGGAGCAGAACAGGCAGACCGATTGAAATACACTGCTGAGGGGAGCAGCAGGTGAGGCAGGAGAGGTCTGCTGCGCCATGTGGATCCCGCCCTGGCCAGGGATCGAACTCTTGCCGCAGTGGCTGGCCATAGCTTGATAGTGCTGAGACTTTAACCCCTCACCACCAACGAGACCCCAGGTATTCCTTGTTTAAGTCTTTTTTTTGGCTGATCTCATTGGTCTTAAACGGAGGCTGCCAGGGTAGGTTTCCCGCAGGTAATGGATTCCGCATGGTGCTTCACAGAATAGGACAGAGCCATTCTGATGGTAGGTCTATGCAGATGACTTTGCTCTTTTGCATGGTGGAGTAGGGAGTTGTTCACAACAGTTAGCAAGTCCAAGCGTCCGTGACATGTGTTGGGAACGTGCCTTTTCCCAGGGCTGGCCTCCTGGACTGTCGAGTGTGCGGTTGACAGCACCCTCTGTGTAGGAGAACGCCACACCTGTTTTAGTGCCTGCTTGTCACTGTCTGAAAAGTCTTAATCCATTTTGAAAAAGGGGACCTGATGTTTCATTTTACACTGGGCCCCACAAATTATGTAACTGGTCTTCCTCCATGTCTTATCTCCTCCCCCACGCATGCTTGGAAACTCAGTTTCTCCACGAGACCTTCTCTGACTACCCAGGGGTATTATATATCATAGTATTAATTATGTTAATCCCTATCATATCTTGCTTTCCTTCTATCGGCCAACACCATGAGTTAGATATCATTGTCATCAAGCCCCCTGAATAGATGAGGGGACTCAGACTTAGAGAGGGGTGAACTCGCTCAGGGTTAGAGCTTGGAATTGGGGTTCCTACAGGTAGGAAGTGGGGTTAGGACTCAATCAGCTTGACTCCAGAGAACAGAGGATTAACCACCATGCTATACAACCTCATTGTGTTGTCTGTTTAGTGCTGAATGCTCTGTGATCTTTCCTTGTCTCTCCTCGACTGAGGGGAGAGACTGTGTCCTTTATTCTGTTTCATCCAGCATTATGCCTAACACAGACAGGATGCTCAATGAATATTTATGTAATAAAGGGCACTTGGCTAAATTTAACGTGTTTAGCCATATTAGAACTTCCTGCAAAGCAAAGAGGCTTCCAGGTTTGTGTTTAAATTTTTCTCGTGAGTGAAGCTGCATAGTATGGCTGGTGGGGGGTGAGAGATACCTTATATTTGACTTCATGAATTATTTATGGAATTAACACCGGAATCATCATTAATTTGTGGAAGGAGAGAAGTTGCTACGTGGCTTGGTGCCCAAGTTTTTCTAGCAGGAATAAATTACCTTCACAATGGCTGTGGAGTGAAGATTCAGATACTGGTTTCCAGGAGAGACAGCATTTCAGCCCCATCTTCTTTTGTCCTTCCCAACTGAAAAAAAAATGGGAGAAGGAAAGATTTGCCATAGAGTAGAGCAAATGTCTTATATCTTTTAGCACTGAGCGATTCAATTTCCCCTAACATTTAGTTAATACACATTTTTAAAAAGTACCTACTGTGTGTGTAGGACATGAGCTAAGTGTGGGGAAACACAATCGAGGAGTGTAAACAATTACAGAATTAGATAATCAGTGATAAGAAGTGTATATCCCTGTTCTTTGGAGCTGTGGGGCAGTGGTATGGGGAATTCCTAGGTAAATCCTAGCCTAACCCAAGTTTCAAAAAGGCAAAATGAATTTGCTTAGCTAAAGATGAGGACAGGGCAAGTGTAGAGGGGCAGGTTTTCCAACTGGTGGTGACCCGTCAGAGGGCTGGAAAGGGCCTGGGAATAGTAGAAATGGTTAGTATAGGATGAGGGGCCCTGAGCACTGACTTCTGGAGGTTCAGAAGAAGCTGGGAAATTGATCAATGGACTTGGGTGTTGTCGTAAATTCTGAGCAAGTTGGTGGTAGCTGGAGCTAGCAATGGCCAGTGGTGGCTCCTATGTCATCATCCTGGTGCATCTGCAGAAAGCAAGGTCTGGCCCATTCTGGGTGAGCAGTAGCTTTTTTGGGTTTCCAGCTCCCCGAGGTCTCAGAGTGAGGGAGGCGGTATGCTTACCCAGAGGGTGAGAGGGAGAGGGACTGTAGTGGAGTGGAGCCATAATCCTGCCCCGTCAGCAAGTTTGCTTTCTGAAACCTACTGTATAATAGCAATCTCTTTCCCATTTTCTTCAAAGCATCATGAGGAAATATAACTGCAGCTGGGTTCAGCAGTCCTTGCTTTTGAGCAATAAACTACAAATGATCACAGTTTACTTTGATGCTTCTGGAATTCCCCCACTAGTCACTGTGGTTTCTTGCCATTTACTAGCTGGAGAGTCGCCTGTGTGCACAAGCTCTGTCTCTGCAGTGAGCCTTCGCCTCTCCGAGCTTGTCTTAACATGTTATTTATTTTGCAGTTCTTCCTTGGACGTGAGCAGTGCTCTGGGCTCCCAGGCTGTCGTGACCACGCTTAGGGGGATCAACCCTGTTGCCCCAGCCTTTAAGGGAGAAAAGACTGTTTCTGACTCCATTTATATCCAGGTAGAAAAGAATCAGAGAGCCCTGCAGGGTAAAGACGAAGGCGAGGCACTCCAGATAAGTGTTTTTTCTTTCCCCTCTGTATGACTTATTTATTAAAGTCAGCGAGGCATAACTAAGAGGAGGGAAAGGAACTGAGAAATAGAGAATACAATGGGCCCTCGGATTTTAATGGGAGAGATGGCTGGAAGTGATTCCTAAATTATTAAATAAATCGATTTGATTCTTGAAGCTGGCCTCCAAGGTGTATTTGTCAGTTTCATTATCATTGTCTTCAGGGGCAGGAAGAGTCACTTGTGGAGAAAATTTTATTAATTTTTCTCCCTCTCTATTTTATTTTGAAGGCTGCAATTCGTGGTCCCTATCTAATTAAACACTAAGTTCTTTATGTAACAGGAGTAGCATTCTTTCCATTTGACTTTGGCTCCTATTCTGATCCCATTTGTCTTACATGCCCATAGACATGTAACAAGAGTGGGTCAGCTGTAGGGTACACACACTTTGGAGGATCTTGATCCCATTTCAATTACAGGACCATTTGGTCACAGATGAGCTATATGGTAATTTGTTCACACAAGAGTCCTGTCATTTTGCCATTTGCCTAACGGAATCCACTGAGTGTTAGAATAATAGGTTGTGTCATCCCGAATGCTAAGAATAACACCTTCATGCACTTTAAGAAAATAATAGATTTTATTTTGGGGTTTTGGTGGTGACTGCAGTAGTGTTCTTTTCTGTCATATTTCCCTCTTTCCTCCTAAACACTTCTGCCTCCAGCCTGATGGTAAAAAATGCCAGAACATCTAAATTCTTTTTCTTAATTATTCTCCGGAGGAAAGCAGGCCAAGCATCAGGGTGCAAAAAATTTAAACCATAAATAACAACCAGAAAAGAAATAAAAGAAATGACACTAGAATAAACTAAGCTATTAACCGAAAGCTTTACATCACCGTCTTCCTTGGGACTGAAAAATCTAAGGGAAGGTGGTTAAGTATTTATTTTCCAAAGAATGTCATTACAATATGCAGCAATTAAAAATGGATGAAGGAACCATTTCCCCATGATTTCCAGTGGTAATTCAGGCACTGGTGCATGAAACATTTTGGGGATCATAGTTCCTTCTCACTCTCTAAGTATCAGCGGTGCTAAAGGACAGATCTCTGTCCTTTGGGGGCACCTCTGCAGCTTGGGGCTGGGGAGACGGGCAGGGATGGGAGAACGGAAGTGAGCAAAGGAAGTGGTAGCCATTGAACCCTTTCCAAGATAAAGGAGCACTCCCTGGAGCCACTGCATAATTGTTTCTTTCAACCTTGTACACCTGGTGTAAAGAATGCCATTCACACCTGCAAACCTGTTAGGGTTCCAATTATTGACTTGCGTTTCAATTTCCTGCCTTCCCCCCCCCCCACCCACTTGGGGGTGAGGAGAAAGTGTATATGGGTATGTGTGTTGGCAACACAAAACCCTGAAGGTGACTGTAGGGTCAGAGAACTATCACGTTCTGTGACCATCACTGTGATGATGGACACCTGCGGAGCTGCGAGCATTCCAGAGTGGACATGCGCAAGTGGGCGCACCTGAGTTGGACACGTGCTTAAATGGGAGGCGTCATGAGGACGCCAGGACCCATAGGACCGACCAGTAGTGAGAGCACCAATGAGCAGCAGTGAGAGCAGCGGGAGAGAGAAGAAGTAGCAAAGCAGCTGAGGGTGAGAAGCGCTGGGGGCTGGGAGGCCTGCCAGCCCCTCGGGCCCCCCACCCCTCCACCCCCCTGCCTGCCATGTACCTGATGCCACCGAGGGCTCCAAGACTCCTTCCTTAACACCCCCNCCTTCCTTAACCCCCCCCCCCCCCCCGCCACGGTCTGCTAGAATCATCCCGAACCTTGCTCCCGTGCTACCTTCCTGCCGCTACAGTGATGCTCCGTGAGAAACACTGTGGGGCACAGGAATGAGGGCTCCCGTGACACCCCAGTTCATGAATGCAGCCAGGTGGAGGCAGGCAGAATAACTCCCAGCCTCTTCCAGGTCCGGGGAGGCCTCCTTGTCTCAGCTTTGTCAGGGGAGCCACTGCCACATTGGAGACTGGACTTGAGCACGACCCCACAGCGTGGATGCGTGTGTGCACATGTGCGTGTGTCTGCTAGGCACACACCTGGCAGTGATCTTACCCATTCTGTCTGGTCCGTCCACTCTGTCGGACTCAGTGTGGACTCAGTATGATGTGCAAGCGGAGAGCTTGATTTTTCCATCGTGCACAGAGAAAGTTAGGTGAGTAACTCCAAGGGGTAGGACAATGTGTATAGGAGCTCAATTTTGTAAAACAAGTCATGACAAGATGCTCAAACTCTGTACACGTGGATGAAGGGCTGTACTAACTTGTGTAAGTTCTGTGAAAATTTAGGATGCGTGCTGAGTTCCTAAAGCTAGTTATAGGGGCAGGGATGTGAGTATGGGGTTAGTTATAATGCTTCTATGAGGTGGAGTAAGGTGGTGATGATAACGGGGATATATATATATCCGTTATAATGCATCCCATTTTATGCAAAATTAATATTTGTATGTGTATTCAGGTTTAACAGTTTCACCCTGCTCTGCTCATCTTTCCTTCAAAAGTGCTTTGAAAAATCTCCCAGTGCCAGGTACCAAGTGGTCATTTTTATGTGGGCTTTTTTCCTGCAGCATTGAGGGTCACAGCTCTGCAGCTGTGTTTCATGATGTGATCAGAGAAAGGGCAGAGCCATTTTGCCTCAGGGAAAAGCCGTTATTAACTGCTCTTCTTGTCTCCCCTACCCTCTGTCCTGATCAAGGAGAGATGGCTCACTCAGGAAGCCTGACTTCTTTGGAAAGTGGATTTGGTGCCTGTAGGGTCAGAGGAAATTTATCAGGCTTTTCTGCCCATTGGCGTGATGATAGACACCTGAGGTTCTGCACGCATGCCTAAGTGGGCATGCACAAGTGGGTGCACCTGGGTTTAGGCACGGGTTTTATAAGGGTGGCGTCACGAGGATGCCAGTAGTAAGAGAGCAGAACGAGAACAAGAGCAGCAGAGCAGGGGAGAGATAGACGCAGAAGAAAGAAGCAGCAGCAGCAGCAGCCTAGAGTGTGAGATGCGCCAGGAGCTAGGAGGTCCGCCAGCCTCCTGGCCCCCTGGCACCCATGCCTGCCAGGTACCTGGTCGCCTCTGATAATAAAAGCCTAATAAAGCCACCGAAGGCTCCAGGGCTCCTTCCTTTACCTGTCTGCTTGGAGTCATTGAGAACTTGCTCTGTGCCCCTTTCTGGCATTACAGTGCCCTTTGGGCAGACAGACATGGTCTGTAGGGAGGATACCTGTGATTGGCTTTTCCCATCACACCTCCAGGGATGGGACAGACAGAGCCAGATCTGAAGAGAGAGATGACAGGGCAGCAGTTTTCAGCTCAATGTAAGGAAGGATTTTCTAACCATCTAAACTGACAACTGGCCAGGCCACTTTGCAGGATCTCATTGCTGTTGGGATTGAGAGTCTTATAGTGTTTTGGTCAAGATTCCTGTGTCCTGTGTGGCCTTGAATTAAAAGCCCCTGTATGGCTTCATGGTCCAGTGTGGTACCTATCTACATGTGGCTTCACAGTAGCTATTTGAACCAAGGAAATGCAATTTTTAAAAGATTTATTTATTTATACATGCAAGAACTGGGTACAAGCCAGAAGTGCGGCGGGTGAGAGGGTCCACCAGAGACAGAGAAGGGAGCAGAACAAGTGGATAGACTGAAATACCCTGCTGAGGGGAGCAGCGGGTGAGACAGCAGAGTTCTGCTGTGCCATGTGAATCAGCTTCCTGGCCGGGATGGAACTTGTGCTGCAGTGGCTGTATATAACTTCCTAGTGCTGAGACTTAACCCCTTGTACCACCAGGGAGGCCCCTGGAACTGCATTTTTAGCTTAAAAAAGGGTCTATATCAGAAGGGAATGAAATCAGTGTTCATTGCAGCATTAATCACAATAGCCAAGATATAGAAACAGCCTAAGAGTCTGTCAACTAGTCAATATATTTAATATATATTTTAATATAAAATATGTAATTCAGCCATAAAAAAGGAAATGTTGTTATTTGCAACAACGTGAATGAACCTGGAGGGTATTACATTAAGTGAAATTTATCAGATGAAAGACAAATACTTACATACTGCATAGTATCATTTATATGTGGAATCTTAAAAAAAAAATTTGAATTTAGAGAAACAGTGTAGAGTAGTGGCTGCCAGGGCCTCGGATGTGGGGGGAAATGGAGAGATGTTGGTCAAAGGGCACAAAATTAAGTTATAAGATTAACAAGTTCTGAGACATTGTTAATAGTTCAAATAGTTCAATATAGGATATTTGAAACTTGCTAAGAGAGTGGATCTTAAATGTTCGCCACCCCCCCCCCCCCAAAAAGGAAAGAAGCTACATGATGTTATAAATGTTAACTTGATTGTGGTATAGCAAATTATCATGGTGTATACTTTAAATAAATACAATTTTATTTGCCAGTTATAAAACTGGAGGGAAAAATTTAATTAAAAGCTTGAAGCAGTGTAAAATATCTCTTCTGTTAAACAGACTTCATTGTTTTGGTAGGATTATATTTCACTTTAACCGTTGAAAATTTAGTAGTAAGAATTGAAATGTCTCCACTTTTGAAGACTTAGTATGAAAAAATTGTTTTATTAATTATTTTCATACTAATTACACACTGAAATAGTATTTTGCAGTATTGGGGTAAATAAAGTACATGTTTAAAGTCATTTTATGTTTTTAGAAATGTGGCTACTAGAAATGTGAAGTTAATTGTTCTTCTTGCCCACCCAACCCTCTATCCCAGTCAAGGCTTTTCAGGAGGCCTGATCTCTTCAGTGGATTTGGTTCTCTTTGGGCAACTCCTATTTCTGTAGGATCCTTCTGCTCTAAACCTCAGCCAAAAACTGGGAGTTCATGAGTCCATACAATTGTTTTTATTATTGAGGGAGATCCTTAACTCTTTAGCTAGAACAGTACTTCATTAACACTTGTGGCCTCCGTGATGATCACCGAGATGATCTTTATCGGTATGATGCTGGGAATTTTTTTTTTAAGATTTATTTTTATTTATTTATGCATACACCGAACACCTCTGGGTTTAAGTCAGATGTGCAGGGGGTGAGAGGATTTACTAGAGATAGAGATAGTTAGGTAGATCTACTGAAATACACTGCTGAGGGGAGCAGTGGGGAGAGAGAAAGAGGTCTGCTGTGCCATGTGGGATTTAGCTCCCTGGCTGGGGATCGAACTGAGATCGAATATTGCCACAGCAGCTGGCTCTGGCTAAAGCTTGATAGCACTGAAACTTTAACACCTGTACCATGAGGGAGGCTGTGATATTGGAAATTTGTGACAGGAGTTCAGATTTCAGAGAACTGACTAGAGCACTCCTGGTCCAATTTATTCCACAAAAATTTAGTTATGTGCAAAAGCTGGTGTTTAAAATAACAGGGTGAAATTTCTTTTAAAAATCAGAATACATAACCTGACTTTTATTCACTGCCTTTCGCAAGCAGTTAAAGTTGAATTAAAGTCTTTCATCGTTCTGTATCATTAAAACACATCCCAAGAAAGGCCTAGAAACACGGCAGTAGACTCTAAATTAAGTAATAAGATATGCACTTTTAGTTTCCCTAATTACCTACCATTGAAAGTAGGTTGGAACTAAAATAAACATGCTGTCTTGAAACAAGAATTAATATGTGCTAGTGCTGCTGGGGAAAGCCCTATTAAACAATTGAATTTTGGAATATGTTGCTTTATCAAAAAACCCAAAGGCTTTCTTCCCTTTGGAATTGAATCTTCATTTAGAGCTTTTTTTTTTTTAATTACTTGTTCCATGTGTTTTACAAAGTGCCTTTATCGAGCTGTTATGACATTTTGTTCATTATGTATTGAACCCTGTCACATCCCATGAAGGAAATAACCACCTTCTCTGTTGCTCCTTGAGAAGCTAAGTGTAAATAGTGCCCTGATTCCATGGGGAATGGTTGTGTTAATTGTAGAACATATTGTTGGGAGTTCTGGAAAAGATACCTCTTTGTCACATCCCACTAGAGATAGAGGTGGGACAGGAGAGAGGAAAGGGAAAAGCAGAGGGCAGGAAGGAGATGGGGTGGGTGGATGACACTGAGGGATTTAAATCCAGCCTTAGAGTCTAGCTCTTGTTAGACCTACTGATTCTGGATCTTTTTTCTTTTTTTAAATTGGGAGTGAATTCTAATCCTGTTGTCCAGGAAATCTATTCTCCATTTAGAGTAGGCTATAGTAAAGACTAATCTCATTGTAAGTGGAGACTGCTAGAATCAGGTCAGGATCTCCTCTAGGGGCTGATTGTGAATGGATTCGAACAGAAGAACCTCAGAGCCTTGAGCAAGTCCTCCTGTGTGCCCTCAGCCCTAAGGAGAAGAGAAGGAGAAATGCAGTTCAAGTACAATCCTAGAACCTATTGTCAGAGCAGGAGCAGCGAAGGTGTCAGTAGATGTTAGGGCTGAAGGAAGACAGTTTAACTATCACCTTTTGCAATGAAGATTTAAAAAGACAATTTAAGTATCACCTTTTAAAATGAAAATGCTAAACAGTTTAGCCTAGGCTGTTATCAGAAGTACAAGTGGCATCTCTTTCTAAAGAGATAAAGAGAAACACCACTGAAGAGTACCTGGTCACAAAGAAATCTTGCAACTCGAACTGTAACCTTATTGTTTTGAATAGTCTTAATTCCCAAGAGCGAGTCGAAGACCCTTTCCCCCAGTCATCCTCAGGGGTCTATGACACACTGAAGATCAAAGGGCTGTATGGCTCCCTCCTCTTACCTCAAGTTGGGATTTCTAATAGACAACTGTTGTGTGATTGAACTTCAAAAATGGCAGGAAAGGAAGAGTTCCTATTTTGGTTCTCTGATGCATTAGGGTACGTGACTACTATGTGCCAAGGGCTTTACATATAATGCCTTTAATGCTCACAGTGCCACCTAAGGTGGGTGGCACTATGTCCATTCTTGAAATGATGACACAGAGGCTCAGATAGATGGAATCAGTGCCCAAAGTTAAACAACCATTGCGCAGAAGAGTTAGGATATTGCCAAGTCTGTCTTGACTCTAAAACAATGTTTTTTTTACCCCCACAACTCTTACGAAGTTCTTTTCAACATCTAATTGGTATCTTTCCAGCACTAAATTAAGCTCATTATATCTCAGCACTTGGTGGAAATTGGACAGTTATTCTCAAGTTTCCATTCAAAACCCTTTCATATCTTTGCAGATGGCTCCACTGGCCTTCTCATACCTTTGTCTTGTCTGTTGCACAAAGAGCTAAGGAAGAGTGGTGTTTATATCCTGAAATAGCTTTGCTCCTTTTAATTGGCATTTAATACGGATCTGTGAAGAGAGTCCTGCTTATGGGAAACTGGCTGGATGTTCCATTTCATTTCTTCATTCATCTAAAGGACTTAATGGGGCATGAACTGTGTGCCGTGCACTGGCTGGCTGCTGCACATTCAAATAAGATCTGCGTTAAAGAGTACAAAAAGAAGAGCCTGGTTTTGTCTGAGCAGGATGGTGAGCACTTCATGGGGTTGGTGGAGATATCACTAGAACTGGGCACTGAAAGATGAATTGTCAGCAGATGGGGGCTTTTAGGAGGCGGGACATGTCCAGGCATGAGAGCTGGCCACACCGCCGGATGGGGGGACAGGAAGTGCTGTGGTAGACTGGAGTGTGTAGAGTATGCACAGGAAAGGGGCAGGGGATGTTTCAGGTAAGGCTGGTGATAAATCAGAGAAGTTTCCATGTCATCTTAAAGAGTGCGTATTTTATGATTAATTATGAGAATTAAAAAAGTATAAAGAATAATTTAATGGACACCCACAGCCAATGTAAAACTACTTTAGTGTTATATCATCTCGTGTAACAGAGCCTTAGCCAATCATAATATTACCTTTCTTAATTGTAGTTTATCAAATATATTTGATCCTGTTTTTTATTTTTTTAGTGGCTGATTGTATGACTGTCTTCCAGTCTTTAAGTCAGTGCGTGTCTTTGTTGGTGAAATGAGTTTCTTGTGAACAGCGAAAGGTTGGAGTTGATTTTGAAATCTGTTCAGTCACTCTTTATCTTATGACTAGTGATTTCAATCTGTTCATGTTTAAGGTGATTATTGAGACAGTGCTCATTGCCATTTTGTTACTTTTGGGGGCGTGTTGTTTGTCTTATTTTTTTCAGGGCTTAATGTTATCTTTAGCTTCCATTTCTGTTGTTTTTTGTGTTCTATTCATTTTTGTTTGAGGATTCTACTGAGGCTTTACATAGTGGTATTCGTGTGACCCATTGAACAGTCTGTTTCCTGACTCCTCATGGGCCCCCCTTACCCTCTTCTCCTCCTCCTCCATGTTAAGCGATGTGGGTGTCTGTTGCCTCCATATTTGTTGTTCTTTTGCTTTATAGTAACCCCTGATGTGTGGCTTGTTGTTGATAAATTATTTTTTGCTTATTACTCTTCTTTTTATCACAAATGTTTATCTTGCTGGGTGAAGGATTCTGGGCGGCAACTCTTTTTCTTGAAGCACTTTACCTGTCTCCTTCAGTTCCTTCGTGCTTGTCATGTTTCTGCTGAAAAGTCTGCTGACAGTTTGGTGTTGCTTCATAGGTTACCTTTTTCTCTTGTTATTTTAAATCCTCTGTTCTTGTCACTTTTCAACAGCTTTATTATAACATGCCTTGGTGTATGTCTGTCTGTTATTATTTTGTTTGGAACTCTTTGGGCCTCTTGGATCATGATGTGTGATTCATTTCCCAGACTGAGATGATTTTCAGCAACTTTTTTCTCTACATAAATTTTTTATGCCTTTCTCTCTTCTCCTTCTGGGACCCCAACAATACAGATATTACATCTCTTTAAATTTTCATTTTAAACTCTTTTCCCTATGTGTTTCATTTTAAAATTTCTTTTCCCTCTATGTTCTATCTTTGTGGACTCCAACACTGTTTTCAGGCTCATGATTCTCTACTTTGCTCCTTTTTTCTGCAGTTGAGGCCCTCAGTCATATTTTTAAATTCAGTTATAGTGTTTCTTAACTCCATTATCTGTTAGAGTTGCCTCCTATTTTCTTTATCTTTACTCTGTTGCTGTTTTATAGCCTCTTTTGTTTTATTTTTTGCATTCCATAACCTTTGATAGAACTGTTACCTTGAACTCCTGTTACGTTTTGCCATTCTGCTGGCTTGAGACGCTCCTTAGGGTTTTTGCTCCAGGTTTTTGGCATATTTTTGTCTTATTTTTAATTTTTATGGGTCGCAGTAGGGAGAGATTTTCAGCTGTTGTCTTTGTACTTGCTGAAATAATCGGAGAACTGGCGTTAGTGAGGGCTAGTAGGTGTAGAGGACAAAGGTCGTGGTGCAACAAAGCCCCATCTCCAGTAAGCATCAGGAGCTCAAGCATCCTGTTGTGCTGTGGGAACCAGAGTTGGTGGTGGCCTTCTAGACCAGCTCCTTCATCTTGGTGTCTTACGGTCCGGTCAGCTTCCACCCTAGGCTGTCCCTGAGCCCTAGGGACACTCCTGCACGGATAGTAGTGGTGCGGGGGCACAGGCTGGATGCAGTTCTCTTTTTCAACACCAGCCTTCTCCTGAGGTGTTTGCTGCTGACAGGTGCTTGAGCTCTAGTTTATTCAAGTTTCCTTTATTGTTTTGATTTTTGCCCTGGGGAAGGGGGTGGCAGGTGTTTTCATATCCCAGCCTTGGCTTTGAATAGTAGCTTCTACTATTAGTGACACAAGTGATCTGACCTGTTTTTCCTGCCGATTCAGGCTCCAGCTGTTCTATATTGGGAGTCTTAGGCTCAAGCCAGTAATCCTTACTCTGCACCCCCACCCCACTGCTCTATGTCCTGGGTGCCAATTTTATGTATCCTCTTAGCCAGTGCAGTGCTGGGTCTCCGGAGCCTCGATATTGGCGTGTGCCTGAGTCAACAGTTGTAGAGGGCTCTGTGCAACGTGGCCGCTCCGCCTTGCACTTTATACTGGTGGCATCACCATAAACAGAGTTCATTTAGCATTTTCCCAGTCCCTCTCTGCTGAAACATTACTCTGAGCGTGTGCTATAGTCGTCTCGTTCCCTTGGGGTTTTTTCTACTTTGTTCTACTGCAATCTAGTTTTGTGTGGAGGAGGCAAGCTCAGCATCTTCACTCTTGCCATTGTGCGGGGCTGCTGTTTCCTTTCTCTGCACCCCTTCCCCCGGGCAATGATCATTCATTTTGCATTTATTCTTTTAAATTTATTCTTTGGTATTTATTCATTAAAGCACATTTTATACACGTGTCACAGCTTTCTATACTGTGACACATCCTCTGCTCTTGATTTTTGTATACCCATGTTTTTGAGCATTATCCTCATTGATCAGGTTCATTTATTTTAATTGTTGCATTGGATCCTATTTTATGAATATAACGTTTAATTATCAATGATCTCTTCCCCTATGTTTCCAGTTTTACACTCTCAGTGATGCTGTACTCATCATCTACACCCTTATTTCTCTAGGGAAGCAGTAGCTAGTTTTTCTTGATGTTAAAAGAGCCCTGTTGGAGAGTGAGGGATTTATTAAAAAAACAAATAATGAAATGAGAACTAAGACATCTCTCTCTGTCTTCCTGTGGAAATTCTTGCTCGGAGGGTCTGGCAATTTGGTGGAAGAAGGGGGATTTTTTTTTTTTTTTGGTAACAAGTTTCCCAAGTGATTCTTTTCATTAGGGACGTTGTGATAGGCATAGGGTATACACTTGCCCATATACTCTCTTTTGAGAGAGGAGTGGATCCCTCAAGAAGTGCCATGATGAGATTCATGTTCACAAGGAATTGGGTGCCCATATGAACGATACAGTAAGCCCAGCTTCATTTGGAAGCAGGCCTCTTTAACTGATGCAAACTGGGAGAAAATGTAGTCCCTAAAGTGAAATAAATTGGAATCTGCCCACAGAAGTGTGCGCAAATGGGACCCAGAGCCTGATGCTTTTCTATTTACAGCCAAATTATTTCCTGGTCCAGGGTTGCTGGAATGGCTGTCTTTGAGGACTGGTTGGTTGATATCAGTAACCACGTTCCTCTCTCGTCTGTCTACTCAGAAGCTGATTCTTTGTGTTTTCCTTATTTTTGTTCTCTAAATTCTTTTCCTGGGTGGAAAGTTGGAAGAAAAAAATTAAATGGAGTTTGAGTATATTTATTTTGTATTTCCCCACTTTATATGAGTGTAAAAAAAATCAAAATCTGTGCGTTTTAGAACATTTCTAACTCACCCAGAAGCAATAGAAATAATTCAATTCTTAATAATTCAGAAATTCATTTCAACACTCTTTTTTGAAGCCTTAAGAAATGGCATTTGTAACCTACCATAAAAAGGCAGACATGAGGCATTTTGATGGTCAAAGAGGAATCTTAGAGACCCACCTGTCCTAACTCTCTTATTTTACTGAAGAGAGCTAACAAACCAAGAGCAGAAAGGACTGGCTGTTCAGAGGGGTTAGTGGTAAAACCAGGCGTGGAACACTGGGCCCTGACCTCCTTGCCGTGGTTCTGTCACACCACATAAGGAAACCCCCAGATGGTCTACCACACATGGAAACCACCAGATCTCTCCAAATATCTCCACTTCAGAGATAGTGGTGGGAAATCACCCCCTCACCTTCTGGATGGGACACTCAGTGACTCTGATGCTGTTCTCCATTCTGAAAAGGCCCAGACAGAGCTGACAAAGCTGGCCAGGCAGCTTGTTGTCTGCTCTACCCACATAGCTCTGTTGTAGCCCATGCTTGTTCCAGGACCAGGCACCCATCTCTCATTGTGTTCCTGCCTCCTGTGGCTAATGGAAGCTCAAAGTTCTTTTTGAAGTCAGTGGAGGAGCTCTGCTGGATAAACTTTGAGGGAGATGAAGAAGGAACTACAGAGAGACACAGACCCCAGCCTGCCAAGGAGAGGAGCTATTTTTAAGTCAGGAAAGGAGACATTACTGTTGAGTGAAAGCAGCCTTTTGAGCCTTTATTATAGCCTCTTAGAAGGAAATTCTTTTATGTCAAGTGTATTGATACAAATTCAGCGCCCAAGTCTGGAAGTTTTGTTTTCAGAGAAAAAAGCTCTTTCAGTGTTTCTATTTCTCCACTATTAGTAATAAACCACCAGCTTCTCAGAAGAAGTAATATTCAGTGTAGTGACAGAGCTGTTGGTCTGGTTTGGCATCAGAGGAACTGGGTTCAAGTCTTGGCTTTGCTGCTTACTAGCTTAGTGACAACGGGCAAGTGAATCTGCACATTTGGCTCAGTTTCTTTTTTTTTTTTTTAATTTTCTTACATTGTTTATTTTTGTACAATAGTTGATTTCTCCATTCGTGTTTAATCTCCATAAATCTTTCATCACCACACCACCCATGACTCGTCACCTTTATTTTGACCAATCTTCTTCCCCTGCTGTAGATCTATAGTTTACTTGCAAGTTTTGTCTTTTTTTTTTTTTGACCCTTTGTTTAGATTCCCTATATTCTTCCAATAAGTGAAACCATCCAATGTTTTTCTTTTTCTTTCTGACTTATTTCACTGTAGCTCAGTTTCTTAAGCCTAAAAGGATCGTGATCGGGACCTGCTTTTCAGGATTGTTCACTCATTCACTTATTGGTTCAATTTTTATTCATTTGTCTGTTCATCTGCTATATGACAGGCACTGTGCCAAGTGCTAGGTATGCAAAATGAGGCATGGTCCCTGTTCTAATGGCGTTTCCAGTCCAATCACCACATTATGCACGTGAATTCTGAACTGAACAAATTCCTGGAGGGTAACAGCATACAGTAAGTAATTTGAATTGAGAGACTATGAGTCTCGCTCGATTCCATGTCCTCAGTCACTGTCCTGTGCTGCTCCCTCTGACTTATGTAGAGTATTTTCTGACTTGGCTGAGTAGTGTGTAGGTCACATGAATTAGAAAGAAACTAGAGAGGAGCTGGTGCTGTTTGAGGTGTCTGTAGTGCCTCAGGCCTTTGATCTGCTGATTTCTGCTGCCTCTTCCACTGACAAGAGCTTGAGGCCCCTCTAGGCCTGCTGGCTCCTATGTAAGGGCTTTAACGTGTTCTGTTATGATGGGAAAACTATGCTTGTTTCTTGAACCTTGTAAAGGTGCAGGGGGACTTTGTGAGGCGTATTTAGTATCCCATACATACGGTGGCCATATGTTCTGACTTGCTGGTGGCTATTTCAGCTTATGCTTGTCCTCACAGAATTATGACTAACTCTCCTATTCTCTCTCAAGAAGATCCCACTTTGGATAGTAAATTATATGGTTTCCTCTCATGGTCAGTTTATGTGTAAACTTGGGTCGGCTCTTGTGCCCAGTTCAAATACTAATCTAGGTAATGTGAAGGCATTTTGTAGATGTGGACTAAGATCACCTTAAGTAAAGAAGACTGTTATAGATAATCTGGGTGGGCCTGACTTAATTAGTTGAAAGAATTCAATTGCAGAACTCAGGTTTCTGTGAGCAGGGAGGGAGAAGTGGAAGAAGAGAAGGAGCGAGGTGAAAGAAGAAAGGAGAAAGAAAAATTCTGCCTTTGCATGGCAGCATCAGTTCCCACCTAGAAGGTATGATCTATCCTTTCTGATGACTTGCTGTATGGATTTAGTCTTGCCTAGCCAGCCTACAATCACATACACCAAATCCTTGCAATAAACATGATCTATATATATTATATACATCTTACACATATATATCACATATGAATCTTCTCTGGTGGAATCTTGATTGATATTTTTCCCTGTCTATAGAGCAATAGAACTTCTGTACAGTGGCACAGGGAATTGGGGTGAGTTAGGATGATGTGGGATTTTCCAGGGCCTTTGGGAGTTGGGGGTGGGGGTTTGGTTGTTACAGTGATTGAGGATTTGAGCCCAAGTCATCTGATGCCGTAACAGGCACACTGAACTCCTCTCTTGCACTATTGTGCTGCCTTATAAATTCACTGCCAGTTCATAGGAAGGTGCTGTGTTAGATTAAGACTTTCAGGCATCTGTAAGCTACCAAAGAAGGTGCTAGCAGTTGATGGGTCATGTGCAGTCACAATCTATTACTGCATTAGCATCTCTTCTGCAAACACTGAGGCTCTGTCATGTGATATTCTTCACGGCTACTGTGCTGGAGCTCACAAGTTAGAGGTGGACCCATGCTGTGCAGGTGTGAAGGGTGAGGTCATTCTTGATGTCTTTCATTTTAGCAGGAGATAGATTCTCAGGAACCAGACCACAAGAATAAAGAGGACACAACCCTCAGCATTTCATCTAGATTCTGAGGAATGATAATGTCCAGGATTATGCCCTGCATGGTGGACGTTGAAAGCAATGGCTGTCATACTAAGGGGAGGGAGAGACAGAAGGAAGGCGAGTAATACAGTGTTCTGTTAACTGAAAGGGAGTAAGTGATATTGTGTGAGATGACCTAGTTATTTGGTATGCTTTGTGCTTTGCCATTATCACCCTCAGTCATTAGTAAAAACTCAATTGCTTCAGCCCAGAGCAGCTGTGCTGCCATGTATTAAGAAAAGAAGAGAAAAGGAAAGAAAAGAAAGCAAACACTTGGGGCAGTTACAAAGGGGGAACTTCAGGGCTCCTTGAAACAGGCATGGCATTTAGAAAGTTTGGGAGGGAGGTGCTGCTTCTGAAGTAGTCTCATGGTGCAATCAGCTGTCTCTGCAGAAGAGTCACCATTAGAGTTACACCTGGAAATTGGGAATTTTGATTTTCTGGTTATGGTGCCAGGTCGTTCGTTCTCTAGGTCAAGACTTGCCTCTCCTGCTGCCTGGCAAATGGGCTTTGCAGAGGAGTGTGCTGCCCTGGGGGTGCAAGGGCAGACTTTTTTGCTTTGAATCCTGCCGTCATTAACAAAATCCAAACATGTTCACTGCAGAGATTTAAAAAAATGTAATTACTTTTCTATGTAACTTCGTAACACCACCAAAACAGTGAAGTAGAAAAAATTTAATCACAATTCTCTTATCTCAGAAAAGAAAATTATATTTTTCATGTTTAATGTCACAGTAATCACAGGATCTTACCAATTTTTGTTTTTGGTATGTATATTTGTGTGCATGGCATTTTTGTTCTGTTTTCTCTGCAATGGGGATAATATGCTCCAGATTTTCTGGAACAATCATTCCTGATTTTTTTAAAAAAAGGCAAATCTTTAAATGTGTAGCAACCATGACTTAGTTATATGTCTTTGTAGAGTAATTGGAATAAATACATGCACAGGCAGACGTTCTTTATGATACTGCACTAATTTCTTATTTATTTTCCTATATTTTGCCAAACTTTCCTATCTATAATGCAGTGGATCAAGAGCATAACTTTGCCCCATAGGAGATATTTGGCCATGTAGAGAACATTTTTGTTTTCACAAGAGGATGGTGCTGCTGGCATCAGTGGGTGGAGAGAGAGGACACTCTGCAGGGCACTGGGCAGCCCGCAGCACAAAGAATGACTTGGCCCAAATTTCAGGAGCGTTGAGACTAAGAAACCCATTACAGTGTAGAATGGCGATTCCATAGTTCTTTGAATGTGTGCCTAGTTTCCTTGAGCATTCACTGCCCCCTTTTCTGAATGCCAGTTGTCTGCCAGTCTAGTGTGGTGACCTCTCCATACAACCAACTTTGCCTTGTTGGACTTGTGATGGGTTATTGAAGGAGGCTCAACCACCTGGCTTATCTTGTTTGGTAATTCTCCTCTGACTATCTTCTCTCTGCTGGTACAGGTTCTTTGTAGTTCCATTTACTGAAATCTAGAGGTGTGAACTGCCAAGCAGCAGGAATACAGAGATGCAGGCAGGACACTGGGAGGAAAGGCAAAGACTGGAAGGCAAAATCTTGGGATCAGAGGGTGTCAGAGGTTGGAGAGAGAAATGGATTCACAGTGATTGTAAGAATCCTCTCAGTACCTGGCTAAAATTGCAGCCCCCTCCCCCTTTCTGCCTGCTTTCTCTGCTAAGTGTTTTCCTTAGCGTTCACTGCTGTCTTGTGTGCTATCTCTTGCTTATTTGCCCTGTTTAATCTGTCTCTCCCTCCTTGACAACCCCATCCAAAGATGCAGCGCATTCATCAGCTGCCTCACTGCTGACCTTGGGGCTCCTGCCTAGGTCTTCTTACAGACCGGATAGCAGGGCACCTCAAACCAGACATCTGTGGCCTCAGTGCTGGGGTGAAGCTACCTCTCTGAGGGTTCACAGTCACATTTGAGCTAATGTTTCTGAACTTATGTATATTCCTGATTGGGAAACAAAAGGCCCACAGACCAGCTCTGAGCATGTATAGCCACATCTCTATTAAAATACCACCAGCATCAGCGAAACAACAGGGTGTTGGGAGCAGGGGTGGGGAGAGGCCATCTGGCACCATCCAGGTGAACGGCGACAGCCCTGCCTCGGGCCTCTGCAGGCTTCCACTTGGCAGCTCTGGAGCTGGCATTATGCTGCACGTCACTCAAAGGCAGGTGAGCCAAAGCCATGTCTCGCTGGCTGCTTTTGCAGCTGCAACGCCTGTCAGGTGGTCCTGCCCGCTTTGGCTTGGCAGCGCTGGTTCTTGAAGTGAGTGACAGGGGCAATAATCTGCACTTGGCAAAGCGAACCCAGCACACTCTGAAAGGCACAGCTGGGCCAGGCTCAGCAACTTTATTCATTAGGCAGTTAATCTCGAGGCTGTCAGCCAAGGCCACGAGGGCAGGCCCAGGCAGGGAAACTGTGCTTTCAGCAGTTCAATCCAGTTCCACTAGTATCACAGAGCCCACGCTATCGTCGAGGTGCTGTGAGTGGCTACAGAGGACGACACAGGGACAGTTCTTCCCTCAAGGAACTTAACGTCTCTCTTCTTGGAGACCTGCTTCAAAAGTGTGGAAGTAGGGGACAGTTGGGGTTCAGAGTTGGGAAAGAGACTACCCACTTGAAAGAGTAGGACACAGGCTGTGGGGAAGTCACCAACCTAGATAGATTTCGTCTCTCTCTCTCCTCCTTTCCCCGTGTAAGAGACTAATTTTCCTCTCCCCACCCCCATGTCTCTATCTTAGTCCCCAGAATCTGTGACTGCATTACCATAAATGGCAAAAGAAACTTGACAGATTTTGTCATGTTAAGGATCTTGAGATAGGGAGATTATCTCGGGGTATCCAGATGAGCCCTAAATGTAATCAGAGGGGCCTTCTCAAGAAGGAAGGCTGAGGGTCAGACAGAGATTTGAAGGTGCCACATTGATGATTTTGAAGTTGGAGGATCAGGCCATGGCCAAGGACTGCCAGTGGCCTCTGGAAACTGGAATAAGTAAGGAAATGATTTTCACTTATTGCCGCCAGCCTTGCTGGCTTTTTTGGACTTCTGATCCCCAGAACAGTAAGGTAAAAACCGTTATGTTTAAGTCACTAAATTTGTGATGATTTACTACAGCCACAATGGGAAACAGATCTATTTCTTTTCTCCTTCTCTTTCATCCTCTCTTCCTCTCTCTATCCCTCCTTTTCTCCTTCTGATTTTCCTCTCTCCTTTTATTTGCTTATCTCTCCTCCCTCCCTCTCCTCTCCTCTCATTTCCTTCCCTTCCCCTTTTCCTATTCTTTCTTTGCTTCCTACATTTACAAAAATAATACTCAGTTTTTGAATTTCAAGCAACACAGAAGTGCATGAAGTAAAGGAGAGATCCCCCCCCCCCAATGTTTCAGTCTCCTGTCTTCTTGGTAAGAGGCACAGTGGATTAGAACAAGCTGCCTGGATTCACCTACTGGCTCCGTCACTTACTCCCTGCACGATGTTAAGCAGGTCATTGACCTTTCTTTCCCCCGGTTTGCTCATTCTTAAAATGGGGGAAAAGGCTACTCACCTCAAAAGATTGTGAATTCATTAGTGCTAGGCTAGAATAGTAAATGCTCATCACATGCATGTCAGCTCTTAGCATTTTTTTACATCTTGTTCTATGTAAACACATAAATTTATTTTTACAAATAATACAGATGGACTTAGATTTGCTAAAATGGCATGAATACTTGTTCTGCAAAGCAAACAGTTATTTTAGGCAGGGTAGGGGTGGAAGAAAGTATTCTAGGCACATTTGTGTATAAACAGCGATACACTGATGGGAGAGTGTGGAGAGTGTTCTGGAAAGCATAAATGGAGGAAATTGTTTGAGGAGAGAGCAAGAGAAAGGGAGAAAAAGAAACTGATGTATGGTTGGATGATTGGTTAGGGCCAGATCATAGAGGATCTTGACTGACAAGGAATGAAGGTGATCTACAAAAGATTTCAGGCCAAGGGTGAAAGGGCAAGAAGGAATGAGAGTTGCTCTTCTGGGAAGTTACTGATGCAACAGAACAGGAAGTGGCATGAAAGAGGCAAGAACAGGGCCTCCCTGGTGGCAAATGGGGTTGGGTCTTAGCACTGTGGGGCTCTCTGCAGCGTGCTGGACTTCCCTCTGTCATTGCCAATGTACAATCAGTCAACCCTCTGATCAGTATATTCTGCTTACATATTTTCTGAGAGTTGGTGCTACTCATCCCTTTGTTGGGACTCAGTGTAGGCATCCTATCTTTTAAAGTGACTTCCAGACTTCCTCTTCCCCAGTCTACATTGAGTTTCATTCTTTTAAAAAAAATTATATATATTTTACATCATTGTTCATTTTTGTGTAATGTTTGCTTTCTCAGCTCAGGGGTAGTCCCCATAATATTCCCACCACCAATTGACCCTTGCACCATCACCATAGTCCCTTGTGTTCTTCCCATCCCTGATTTGCTTCTTCTCCCTCCCCCTACAGAATCTTTGATTTATAATTGCCTATTATTTTTGTATTTTTAAAATTTATTATTGATGTTTTTATTATTTGCTTTTTTAAAAAAGATTTATTTATTTATGCATACAAGCACTGGAGTACAGGCCAGAGAAGTGGGGGGGTGAGAGGATTCACCACAGACAGAGCAGGGAGAAGAACAGGCAGATCAATGGAAGTACACTGCTGAGGGGAGCAGTGGGCACAGCAGGAGAGGTCTACTGTGCCATGTGGGTCCCCTCCCTGGCCAGCAGCAGGGATCAAACTCATGCTGCAGTGGCCGCGGTTTGCTTCATAGTGCATTGCTTAACCCACTGCGCCACCAGGGAGGCCCCTATTATTTGCTTTTTAATCCCTTATTTGGTTCCCCACATTCCTCCTGAAACCATCTGATATTTTTCTTTCTGGCTTATTTTATTAAGCATAATTACTTCTATTTCCATTCATGTTGTTGCAAATGGCATGAGTTTTTCTATTTTGATTGCTGAATCCACTTTGTATATATACCACATCTTGATCTAGTCATCTATTTTTGGGCATTTGGGTTGTTTCCATATCTTACCTAATGTAAATAGTGCTGTGATAAATATAGGGGTGCAGGTATCCTTTTGAATGAATGTTTTGTGTCATTTTTAAAAAATTTTTTCCTTCTTCTTATTCATGTATATTTGACATCATTTGTAGTCTCCATGGAATTCCCACCACCATTTCACCAGTGCACCATCACCTCAGTCCCTTGTGCTCGTTCTGCCCTCGTCCCATTCACTCTCCAACCCACCTCCCCAAAGTTTCTCTGATCTGTCTTTGTCTCTTTGTTTTTGTTTTGTTGTGATTTGATTTTGTTGTTGTTGTTATTGTTCTTTTCCTTGATCCCTTATTTGGCTCCCTTAACATTCCTGGAGTAGAATTCTTAAAGTGTTCCTTTTCAATCTCTGGCATTGATCTTTCTGTGTTTCCATGATGTTTTACAATTACTTGATCATGTCTGTCTCTTCTACTAGGTTATGAAGATCTTGAGGGGAAGGTTTGATCTTATTAATGTTTGTATTTCCAGTGGTTTGTGCATTGCCAGGCATTTATTTGAACCACAAAATATATGTTGAAGGAAAGTATGAGTGCCATTTTTAGTATGTTTGACTAGAACATTTAGGTGGAAAGGTCCACACAGCACCTGGAAATGTGACTCTGGGGCTCTGACCACCAGTCAGGTGCAGAGATGGCTGTGAGTCTTCTGTAAAGAGGTGAAGCAGTGAACCTAGCCAGAGAAGAGGACTGAGGGCAGGGCCTGGGGGAGTGCTCTGATTTAGGGAGTGAGGGGAAGACACCGGTGAAAAGCAATAAAGAAGGAGGAATATTAGGTGGTGGGACACCCAACTGTGAAATAGGATAAACTAGAGGGCTTGAAGAAGGGGAGGGCAGTGAAGAGGTTCAAATGCCACATGGGGCCTGAGGAGGGAGGGAATGTCTTCTCTGTGGTGTGTCCAGCTCTCCTGAGCCTGTGAGACGAGGAAGGTAGCCAGGTGAGAAGGAAGAAAGAACTGAGTGTGAAACAGTGGAAATGTCAGTGCCTCGTTCTATCTGCTTGGAGAGGAAGGCAAAGGAGGAATGTCGTAATAGGACCTGAGAGAGAATCAGGGTGACCTAACCTGATTGTAAGATGAGTGGGCAGAGCTGGTAGAGATGGAGAATCTGAAGATGTAAGCAAGTGAGAGAGCAGGATAGGATGTGAGGGGGGAAAATAGCCTTTGTAAGAAAGGGCATTTCCTTACTGGGAGAGGCAAGGAGAAAAAGAAGGAAGGAAAAGAACTATTTTTCACTAGAAAGGAGTCAAATGGTCTCATTTTTAATTAATTAATTTATATATATTTTACATCATTGTTCGTTTCTTAGCAGTGTTTGCTCTGTTTTTCTGGTGTGGTCCCCGTAGAATTCCCACCACCAATTCACCAGTGCACCGTCACCATAGTCCCTTGTGCTTTTGCCTCCCTCGTTCAGATCCCTCTCCCTCCGCCTCCCCTGCAGAATGTCTCTGGCTTATCGTTGTCTGTTTTGTTGTGTTGTGTTTTTTATTTGTTATCATTTTTTCCCCTGATGACTATATTCCCTATATTCCTCTTGATATTTTCTTTTGATGAAGTAGGACGTGAGGCCACGTTCAGGGAGGAATAGTTTTAGGGGCATGAGAAAGGAGAGATACTTGGATCAACTACTTTTTAGGGATTTTAAGAAGGAATAGCAAAGCACAGTCTCCTTTCCCACCTTCCCCTTCGATTTTGGTGAGCTCTAGAAAGAACTTGCTTTTCTAGTTCAGTAGTATCTGAGCGAGAGCAGGGAAAGGCCACAGCTCCAAAACTAGGCAGAACTGGGCAGAAGCACGAGAAGGGGAGGTGTTAGGGGTGGAGAGCAAGGCCATTTCAAAAATGACTGAGCGTGGACGCCAGGCTGAAGCCTGAATGTGATGAGCAATGCAAGCGACTAGGCTGATGACTGCAGCTTGTGAGAGGCCTTGGAGCGGACTCTGTGCTATTGGGCTAGTTTCCCTTCTTGGATCTCACAGCAGTTTGACAGTAGCATTCAGCTGTCCCACCATGACCTCAGTCCTCTCGACTGGTTTGGCGGGAAAAACAAAGCTTAACAGAAAATGTCTGTGCATCCCTTTTATCCAAAGGAGCCTCATCATTCCTGCTCCCCGAAGCCACCTGGGACCTCTGGGGACCCGTTCCAGCCCATTTTTGTCTATGCGTTGTCATCTCATTTGAGTCTAGAGGAGTCTTAGGATGTGGGTTCCTCTCTGTGGCTTATGCCTCAGTGCCTGTGGCTCCCTTTCTCCCCCTCACCACTTGCCAGTGCTGAGCATCAGCGTGCGCAATGCAGGAGCTACACACCAGCTTGGGGAGACCATGGCCTGGGGGAAGATGACCTTTGTCCACTGCTAACTGCCACTGGGAGGATTTGGAAGGGGCAAATTTGAGTCTCTAAATATCTGCCTCTGAGATGCAAATCTGGTTGGCTAACTGGCCAGTGTGGGTCAACAAAACATATACATTTGTACTTCTCCTATGGAGAAAGCTGGGTCTTTGACTTCAGGTCAAGTGCTGCGCTGGGTTGTATTGTCTAGAGTACAGCTGCCCGTGAATGCCAAGAGGCCACGGGAGGAAGCTCTGTGTCATCTCACCAATCGGTGCTCTTGGGTCCTGAGCACATTTCTATTCTGAACTGTGAGATTCCTTTTGGCTTCAGCCGTAAGCACCAAATCCAGGGTCATGCTGATGGAAGCTTGTGCTTAGTAAGCCCCTTCTGGGGGGAAGTTGGGTGGGGGGGAGGGTCTGCTCAGTGGTCTGAGGGACTTTGCTTCAGGACTCAGGACTCTCCCCTCCATCTGGGGCCTCCTCTCTCCTCTTCTCACAGGCTGGTGCTGCCCCACTTCCGCTGTCTACTTGACTGACTCCTCACCTGAAGTGCAGGCACGTGAAGGATTAGAAACATAACTGGTTTAAAAATGTACTTCAGTCCCAGAGGGCTGATGATTCGGATAAAGCCTCTATCTTTAATTTTGCCTACTCTTTCCTATCTTATTGATTCCATGCTTTTCACTGAGGGACTTAACTTGATTTGGAGGTGGATTATGCAATTACCTTACATTTTATCAGAACAGCATAATATGAACAAAAGTGGGTTTTATTTATAGTCTGAATTATCCCAATCATGCCACCCCTGTAGGTCTATCCTTGGAGAAGACAGAGCTCATGGAAGCCTCCTGGACCCTGGTTCCACAGTCCCGTGTGCTGGGTCCCTGCTCTGGTAGGAGCTTGGAGAACAGAGCATGCACTGTAGAACAAGAGCGTGTCTCTACTTCAGCCTGAATCTGATCCATTTGTCACTTTGGATTATTTCCCTTATACCTGCACAGGGAGGCAGCATCGTCAATTCCAAGGATTCCCAGCGTGTTTGGTTGTGGCACGAAATACAAGTACCATTTCCTTTCAGCTCTGGCTTTCACGGGACCTGCCTGAATACATTTGTGTTGTTTCCAAACCTGGCACTTTAAAACAAATGAAAAGACCCCTGAATGATAAACACAGGGCACATAGTGGGAGGGCCATTTGCAGGGAAATGGTTGCAAGGAGAATCGGTACTTTATGAATATTCACTGAAGTGTAAACCTGCACATTGCTTATACGCTTTTCTGCATTCTAATTTGCCCATGAATGCAAATGAGTCCTGTTTAAAATAGAGAGGGGGAGAGCGGGCTCCTTGAAGAACACCTAATTGAAAGATGTTTGTACATCATGTCTGATATTTAGTAAACAGAGAGACAAATCCAGTCGTTTCCCAAATGAGACCTCAGAAACAATAAAAAATAATGATCAGAAAAACCTGGATAGTAGGGATGTACAGAACTAACAGCTTTCCTAAAAAGGGGGACATAATTACTCTGTCTTAGGGTGCAGTTAGTGGCCTAATTATACGAAGGTGTATTTTGCTTATCTCTTTGTAAACTGTCAGGATTTCACTGTATGGCGTCGCAGCTCGACTGTGCCCTGGGCCCTGCACTCGGGGCAGGCGATGGATGGTCCTGGGGGAGAGGAGACCAGATAGATGGTACTTTGGGAAGTACCTTCATCTTTCTTTTAGACTGACAGATGGTTTCAGTCCGGGTTGGACTGCCTGCTGCTGCTTTCAATGCAAGAGTGTTACCTTTTTGGATTCATGAAAGCCACTCAATCAAAGATAAAAAGGCAGGCCAGTGTGGGGAATCAATAAAATCTCTACTTTCAGCTGGAGTGTCTAATAGTAATTCTTCTCGTGTCACTGCCTGGTTAAACAGTCATACTCCTGCTAAAAGCCCTATAAGACATAATAGATTCATGTGGCTTTGCTCTATTGTGTTGCTTTTGGTCTGAAAAAGGGGAATGGGGCTCCTGCTTTTCTAAAACAAACCAGACACTGAAGCATTGTGTATCAAAATGTATTTGCCCATTGCTGATTGTCTCAGTAGAGCAGAGGGGGCTTTCTCTCCATACCTCTTCTGGTGCTATTTCCAGACATCCGAAACATTCATTGCAAACCCTCCTTTGGAGACCTCTTAGTACTCATTGAGTCACTCTGCTTATATTTAAATGTTTTTTGGTTCTGGGAAAAATTATACAAACAAGTGCTTTTTATTTCAAACTGAGCTTGAGATTTGGCCCCAAGAAAGCTGACTGCGTCACATCTCCAAGCTGGGCTGGGGAACACTGAGTGACTTGTAATGTTGGGCTGGGAGTCAGGGTTTTCTTGTAGGTCCTGTGTAGCAGCATCATCCAATACTGGCAATACTGTCACTCCCCTTCCCCCCATCCCCGCCACACACACACTTACTGGCCTAAACCCACAGACAAGCCAGGAGGTAAATCAGGGACATCTAGGACTTTTCTTTCCAACCTTCCTTCCATAAGTCTTACACAGAAAAAGTAGAGTACTTGTGCCTGAGTTGAACAGCACTAAGTGAAATTGGCTGGGTTACCACCCACACATTGATGTCCAGGAATTTTGAGTGAATGAGAATCACAAAGCATGCTATTGCACCATCTGGGGCAAAAAAGTAAAAATGGGACAAGTGGCACTTTGTTGGCCACTCCAAGCAGGCCCCTTTGATCAGGAGTGGCCTTTGTGAGGGCTTCTGCTGACCCTTCCTCTCCCACGTTCCTCCAAACCGAGGCCACTTCGCACCCTTTGCTCCCCTTGGAGGGCTTGTCTGCTGCTGTCAGCCTGAGCCTTTTCTGGCATATCATGGAGGACTGCAGAAGGGAGGCAGAACTGAGTGTCTTCCCCTTGCTGCCCCCACAGACCCCTCCCTAGGAAACTTCAGCAGATGTAGACAAGACTTTAATAGCTACATAAAGAGAAATGCATGGCAATCTCATTAGGGGAGCCATAATGGCCCGTTGGAGGATCTCACAGAGGACAATATATCAACGCCTAGTTAGTTACGGCATCCTAATGATAGCAGCTTGCCCCCACCCATAATGGTGCATTCATCGCCCGTTTGACCTGGTTCCCAATAGTACTTTGCCCTCCATTGCATCAGTCTCCCTTTGAGGCCCTCTACAATTGCTGACATAGTTCTTTACGTGCGCGTGAATCAGAGCCAGTAAGTGACAATCATAAAAAAGCAGTTAGTGGGCCACCCCCTGGCTGGCCCTGCTATGGTGCATTAAGGCTCTTTCTTCTCTTTTTCCCAGCCATCCCAGTCCTACTCTTCATCCGAGCCCACATCTGCAGGAGGTCAAGGCTCTGGGAGTCCTCGCTTTCCAACCATCTGCCAAGGAAAAGGAAGTCAGCGCTGAAGGAGGTAGGAGGGAGAACCTAAATGATATTCCGAAGACCTTCTTAAAGTTATTTATTGCGAGCGAGGGCAGGAGAATCATCACGAATGGTACCAGGCCATTGTCTTCCGTATGTGCCTCAGAGGGCGCAGACATAATTAAAGTCGAAGCCGAGTTCATTTTTACCCCTTGGAGGCTTAAATAGCCTGGAGTCATTTCCCATTCTTCCCTTCCCACTAGTGCCAGTCCTCCCTGGCTGCTGAAAAATTCAACATTCCTATAAACTACAGTGCTTTGTAAAGGTCACACGCCAGTTAATCTGAACCCTGGGTCTGGCGCGGCGCTCACCTTAGCTGCCGCAGTGGCTGTCCAGCCGGGGACGCGGGCCTGCCTGAGGAGAGCGGGAGCTGCACTAGGCGGGCGCGTAGAGCTCTTTAAATATTGCCGAGCGTTTCCTGGATCAGCATGATATTTAAAGATTTTTGTTCCACCTGCCTGCGAAATATAGAGTCCAGCCGAGAGGCAAGAAAATGAATATGGATTTCTTGCCCTTTCAGTGTATTCACTCCAGAAAATAGCCATTTCTTTTTTCCCCCTTTTTTTCCTTTTGCTGAGCAGGGGACTGCAAGCTTCAGGCAGCCACGATTACAATCATGCATCATGAATGAAATGTGCCATTTGGAGAAAATCAGCCACTCATTCCATTTCAAAACCCCTCACAAATCAATAGTGCTAGCAGAGGTTTTGGGCTGAGCTGGATGTTGTGTTTGAACTAAAGCACTTTCTCAACACACTTCTGACAGCGGCCAGGGCCAGCCTCTGGGCCCGGGGCTCCAACGGGAGCACTGTCAGCCTCCAAACGGAGGGTCTGCTTCAAATGTGCCTCAGAAGTGGGAGGCAGAACTCTGGCTGTACAGCAGACAGGCTTCCTTGCTCGACTTCTGGCTGAACTAACTTTTTACTGCTCTCTTCATTTATAAGTCACGTCTGTAGTCCTGTGCGCCAGGCACTGAGCTGAGCCCTGGGGCGCTAAAGCACACCACGTACAGAGGCCTTACCTTCCCGTGCCACGTAGAAGTCAACACGGGAGAGGTTATGCGAATAGTTACTGGGCAATTATAATGTGGTATGATAAATCTTAGGACACTGGGAGAATTTTCATTTCTCTGGTTTCTTATATTTTACAGTCACATGATTGAACTCTCAAGATATTCTCTTGTTCTGGGGTTCTAACCAACTGGTCGATAACTGGACAGTCATCTTTACCTTCTGTTCTGGGCTAGAGGAGGCTGTCACTCCCTTTGCCCTCAAGGTCATCACAACCTGGAGGTGGACACAAAGTTCGTGCAGATGAAATGTTCGCTGCCAGTTGAAGTGCCAGGTAAGTGAACGGGTGTAAGAAGTTTCTTGGCGGTTCGAGAATTCCTTGGAAGTTCAGAGGAGGGAGTGATGGTTAAATGCTTTGTCAATGCCAGAGATACTTTTTCCTGTACCTTCTTAACCATTCTCCTGGCTCCTATTACTACATATGGAGAAGACTCCTGAAGTCATGTCTCCAGCTTAGATCTCTCCCCTGGGACCCCCCCATCCCTTTCTCTGGACCTTCCCTTGGCAGCTGCTACTCATTCTCTATCTCCCAACTTAAGTACCATTTGCTCCAGGAGACTTATTCATCCTCTTGAGCAAGGTGTATCTTCTCTCACATAGTCCCGCAGAACCCTGTTCTTTCTTGTAGCACTTACCACATTTTTTGGGGTAATTCCTCCACAAGTCTTTGAAGTCTTCAAGGTCAGGGATCAAATCGGTCAACTCTAGTGTCACTGCAGTGCTTGGCATTTTAAGGTGTTTGTTAGCTTGAATATAAATGACTAATTCTTTAGAGAATAAACTTACCTTTCTTTAAAGCATGGACCCAGGCCATTTTACCCCACTTGGATATTCCATCCATAGAAAGATGAAACTGAAGTGGCATCATGCCACTGAGGTGGCATCAGCATATTCCCTGAAGAATGTGGTATCTCAGGAAACGTTATCTAAAAATCAGAGCTTGAGACAAGACTTTGGTGCTAATATGTTATTTTGGGAGGTGTGATCCTGGGGCGATAAAAGTGAAGGAAAAAAGAGATGAGGCAGGTGAGGATAAGAATCAATTTGGAATGATGTGTTACTGTGGTGGGCCCTTCTTTGTGATAGCATATGTACATGTGCATATTAAAAGCAAGAAACAAAGGAATCCTAGCCACTTCCTTGGCAGGTACCAAAGGTATGACCAAAAGGTGTACCTGCGTACAGGTTGTTTGGTCATACAGGTTGTTTTTGGACAGACCAGACAGAAGAACCATGACTCGGAATAGTTTTTGCAAGGAGGAAGGGTGGGGATTTATCCTCCCACCTCTACTCCCATTGGTCCAAGTTAAGCCCCACGAGGACAGAACTTTTTTGTACTTATGGTTTATTTGATTTGACCCTCTTGAGAGGCACTCAGGACGTCAGAGCTCATGTCCTATGATAGGTTGTTTCATCCAAACTACTGTGCAGAACAAAATAAACAGAGTGGACCTGAGACCCCCTCCTTATAAGGAGGGGGCGTCTGAGGTTGGCGTCTGGGAGCCTAGCTTTCAGAAGGATTTCTACCTTTCTCTGATAAGAATGGCTCACTATGCCAATACCTTTTTGAACCAGTGATGTAGTATATGCTGAACATCTCTTTCCTTTCTGAGGTTCTGGAACTTTGGTACGTGTGGCAGAGGTCACCTATGTGGCCAGTCTCTAACAGGCCCCCAGGGCACTGAGTGAGTCTCTGGTGAACTTCCTTGGTTGACACCATTTCACACGTATTGTCACCCGTATTGCTAGAGGAGTAGAGTGAGTCCTGTGGGAATCCACTCAGAAAGAACTCTTGGAACTTAAGCCTATTTGTACCTGGACTTCACCACAGGTGCTGTTTTCCTTTGGCTCATAGTATTTCGCATCCATGTGCTGTAATATATCACAACCATGAGTACAGCTATCTGCTGGGATCCTGTGACCCTTCTGGTGAATCATCCAGCCTACGGGTGGTCTTGGACACCCCTGGCATAGCGTGTGTAGTTGGTTGGCCTTGGGTGGAAGACCATGCAGGCTTTCGGGAAATGGTTGGTCAAGGCTCAGGCTAAAATGAACCAGGAGGATTGCTGGGAGATAGGGGAGGGGGTCGAGGAGGTACAGAGATGTACCTGCTACATGCAGCAAAAGAGCCAGATGAACTCTTTTGTCCAGGTGGTTGCCAGATGTGTAAACTATTCAGTGTGTTAATGTCTTTTGCTTTAACTTCATTGTGGTTAAATTGGTGACAGTGTTATCTGCCCTGCAGGGTGGGAAGGATTGCTATCATGTGTGACTGTCTTCAGTTGTGTTGATTCTCAGAAAGTGGCATCTTGACCCCTTATCTTCAGGCTGGAGTATTTGGATGCACTGCATAGAGAAGGTGGGTGATGGTGGAGACAGCCACGTTAGAGTAGCAAGCACTTAGCGAAGAGCCATCATGCGTGGAGAGGAAGTCACTCTTTTCACTTCGCCAGTGTTGAAATGTCCTGGGTAAGATGGCATCTGCTTCTGTATCTTTTAGTGTTTGGTTTTCCTGGATTTAGAGGTGTTTCCAAGAGAGTCCAGCAGTTTTTTAGATTGCCCAGATTCTGCCTACTTCCCAGTGGTAACCATGTTGGCTTTGACCTGGAACCAGCCTAAGACCATACTAAGAGTTCATTTTTAGGCACCCATTTCCTCTCACTGAGTATTAGAATTACTTGACTTCAAGAAATAGTATTTAAATAACCTTACTGGAAGGTTCGGAGTAGCTTGTAAAGCATAGTGGCTGAACATGCAGTCCTCAGGTACAGTAAAGGTCAAAGTTTCAGATCTCCTGGAGAGGGTCTGTGATTGGCCACTGTGATAGTCAGGGCGAGGATTTCTGTGATGGTTCACTAGTAAGACCTCACTAATACAACAGCAGTACATCGGGGAGAAAGAGTCCCTGCAAACAAAGGGGATGCCATTACCACAAGCAGTTAAGAGAGCGACAGATACCTGTTTTTCTGATACGGCCTCTGCCCTGGAATGTAAGTCACCAGGTCACAAATCTGTTCTGGGACTTGTGGAACCTGGTGCTACTGGGCTGCCCTGGGCCTTGATCAGATTGAGGGTTTACCATGTCATCTTGTTTTCTTGATGCCTTCCAGGCATAGCAAAAAATCATTTGAGAAGGGCCCCTACAGGGGTTACTGATCTCTTGTCACATAAGGGTACACTTTTGTAGAGCTTTGGTGGTTTTGTCAGCCTGAGTGCCTTCCCGTTTCGTGCCTGTCCAGATCTTAGCAATGCTCTGCATCTGCCCGGAGGAGGTTTTCTTCAGCCACACATGCCTGTACACCTTCCAGCTCCGGTGTTACCCCCTGTGAATCCTGGAGTCATGCAGCTGGAGGCAGGGGCTCATGAAGAATCCAGGTGCTCTGGCTCCCAGGTAGAGCCATTACATTACTGTGGTGGGCCCCAGTCTGTGGAGTCATACAACCCTGGTTTTGAGCCCCAGACCTGCATTTACTATATTAGAGACTCTTGGAAATGTCACCATCTTGGGGATTTGGTTTTCTCTTCTTTAAAGGGCGTATTAACAGCACTTTGCTCACCGAATTCTGTGAAAAGTAAATAGGGTAATGGATGCAAAGTGCTTTGCACAATGCCTGGCACACAGCAGGTTCTCAATAAATGTGCTGCCTTCCTGTCCCAGGGAGATTACATAAATGACTTAAAGTGTAGAGAGCTTTAAAATCCTCAGGGACAAGTAGGGTAACCATCACATGCAAAGACTCGGAACACCCCAGGGAAGAGTCAGTACTGTAAAGCTGGCTACTGTATAAGTGGTAAACAAATCTGAAAATACTCATTAGGCAAAAATATAACTTACTCTCCTAGATAATGAAATATATGTAACTGTTGCTCATGGCTCAAAATAATAAATTCTAAATTAGTCACTCAGAGCATTATTAATAGAGAAACACAGTCTGTAAGGTAGTTAACGTATTTTTGACCCTCATAAATTTAGTAATAGAGAAAACATCAAAATCTGACCCTTTTGAGATTATCATGGATCACTAAGATTTTTTTTTTTTGTAAGGTGATGATTGTATTTGGAATTGGGATGCCTGAGTTGAATTCAGTCTCTGTTGGTTTTAGCTGTGTGATCTTGGGGGAAGACACAGCTTCTTAGAGTATTCCTCACCTGTAGAATAAGATACTCTCACAGGACTGCGATTTAAGTGTACCTTAAGTAGTACAAAATGCTTTCTAGACTATAAAGTATAATTTGATTCAAGTATGCTTATGAAAACAGAGCATTCATTCCTTTGAAATTTCATTCACAGGAGCCCCTATTGTAAACCTAGCATGCTACAGGTTTCAATTGGGGATTAAAAACAGCAGAAAATGTGATGTCAATACTCAGGAAACCACTAGTCTAATTGAAAAGACATTATATACAATGCATAAAGGCATGCCTCTAAGCTATTCTGCATTTAAACCTAGGGAAATACAGAATAAGAGAAAGATTGGAATTTATTCAACTCAAGTCATCTATCTTGGATTGTCATCTCTTGGGTGGGGTGGAATGGAGAGGACAATTTACGGAGTTGAAATAGAATCAGTAAGATGAGAAAACACTGAAAGCATGTTTGATCAGTAATGATCAGTCAATCATCAATTAGCGGACGTGTTTATATTGGGTAGGGGATGAATCCCGCACTGTCCTAGGTGCAACGGGAAAAGGAAGCATCTTGGCTCCCATCCCCTGGGAGTCTGTGGTTTACAGCACATAGGGGAGGGAGGGGAAAAAATCAAGTTCAAACACCTGAAGGAGAGACAGGCCTGATAAATGCTATGGGACTTAACTGTAGAGTTTAGCCATCTTGTGCAGTCAGGCTGATATTTTTCTGTAGAGGATGACTATACCTTTAAATTCATAGCTCAAGAAAACATTTCAATTTGCCAAGTTCCTGCTAAGCCATCTTGAAAAAAATATTCAACAGCTTTCACCAGCCAGAGGCCCCAATATCCAATCTCTGTCTCAAATGATAAATGACATTTGTCAGTTGACAAAGCAAATGGCCTCGACCATTTGAGGACACGGTCCTGCTGTGCATAACACTCCTGTCAAACCAGCCAAGAGCACCTTGAGGTGAGAAAAAGCCTCTTTGTGCACGAGCCCTCTGGAGATTGAGCCAGTAAACAAACAGCCTTGTGTCACTCTGAGGGCAGTTCCTCATTGGGAGCTGAAACTTCTTAGAAAATGTCTGTCTGGAAGGAGGGAATTTCTCAGGATTAACTGGGGAAAGGCCCACAGAGGGTCTGGAACATTACCGACAGCCATGCACTTTGCTTGCATTTCCTCTGGGACCCTTACTTTTTTTTCTAGCACCCCCTAGATCCTGCTCTCTTAGAACAGACATCAGCATGATGGGCAGGAGACCAAGTCAGAGGGTGCAGCTCACACGGATACTAGGAGCCAGTAGAGGGCGCTATGCACGGGATGGGGAAGGGTGATATTGACCCTTTGGCCGATGGGACACTTTTTAGTGCTGCAGCTTTATCAAATTACGTGGTGTTTGACAGGCTTGGTCACCACAGCCTTGGTCCCCAGTCACTGTGATGTTTAAATCCCTCCATGTATTTCCAACTGCTGCTTCCAGGGTTTGGGGAAAGCCTGGTGGAATCCTATAGCAGGCTTCTCTCTTCCCCAGCCCCACCTACCTGCCTTGCTTTTCTAGACGAGCACAGACAGGAGCTCTGCTTTTTCAAAGCTGGTTGCTGGAGGTGGGGTTGGGGTGAGGGTATTGGGCTACAGATCAGATTTGTTGTGCCCCTCACTCTGCTAAGTAAAGGTGCTTTTCGAAGCTAGGTGCTTGGTCCATGCTCCTGCTGAGCTCTCCAGTAGACTCTATCAGCTTTTCAGAATGAGGCTGTAGGGTCAGAGAAAAAAGTCTCAGGCTTTTCTGCCCTCCCGTCATTGGTATAATGATGGACACCCGCGGTGCTGCGCGCATGCCTAGGTGGGCATGTGTTAGTGGGTGCACCTGGGTTTGGACACGGGCATATAAGGGTGGCATCAGAAGGATGCCAGTAGCGGAACAAAGAAGGGGCAGCAGCAGGAAGAGCAGCAGCAGCAGCGGGAGGAACAGGACGCCAGCGGCAAAGCAGCTGAGAGGGTGAGATGTGCTGGGGGCTGGGTGGTCTGCCAGCCTCCTGGCTCCCTGGCACCCCTTCCTGCCATTGCCTCTGAGAGAATGGTGTCACCTCTGTAAATAAAACTAAAAAGCCACCGAGGGCTCCAAGACTCCTTCCTTTACCCCGTGTGCTAGAACCATCCAGAATCTGCTCAGTGCTACCTTCCTGCACTACAGAGGTAATGGCAATGGGCTGCCATGCTGTGAAAGGCAGGCAGAGCCAGCCAGTCAGTTAGCTTTGGGGACATCATGGATGCCTCCTCACTGTGAATGGGTCCTCAGGAGAGGGCCTGTTAGGGCCCTAAGGTCAAGTGTTTCGCCATGGTTTCTAGTGTTTTCTGCTGTGTGAGCCATTGACCGTTTGTGTTAGGTGACTTGGGATGCATGTGGAAATGTGGATTCGTAGCCCCGAAGACCTGCTGTGTCTGATCTCTGAATTTAGGGTTGGGAGTTAGAATTTTCAGATACATCCCCTGTGATTCTTCTAACATTAGAGAAAACTGAGGACCTAATTAGTCCTCGAGTGCCCTCCATAAGAACCCTGGTGACCAATCACCTGTCTCTCTTTTTTTTTATTTTTAAAAAAAATTTTTAAGATTGTTTATGCATACAAGAGCTGGGGTACAGGCCAGAGTCCAGGGTGGTGAGAGGACTCACCAGAGGCAGAGTGGGGAGCAGAACAGGCAGACTGACTGAAACACACTGCTGAGGGGAGCAGCGGGCGCGGCAGGAGAGGTCTGCTACACCATGTGGGTCTTCTCCCTGGCCGGCAGCAGGGATCGAATTCATGCTGCAGTGGCTGTAGTTTGCTTCATAGTGTGTTGCTTAACCCACTGCACCATCAGGGAGGCCCCAAATCACCTGTCTCAACATCTCTAGTGGAAGGGGGACTTGCTCCCTCTGGAGGTAGCCTGGCACCTCCCTGGAGAGTTCGAGTGCTCTGCATACCTCCTCAGAGGGTACCGTATGTTCTCATGGATGGGGACTAACCTTCCACTCAAACTATGTGTGTGTGAATATAAATGCAGTTTATTTTTTTTAATTAGGTTTAATTATATTTGACATCATTTGTATCCCCTAGGGCGTTCCCACCACCATTTCACCTGTGCACCATCACCTCAGTCCCTTGTGCTCCTTCTGCCCTCATCCTCTTCTTTGCCCTCCCCTCCCTCGCCCCACCCCCATAATCTCTTTGGTTTATCTTTGACCTTTTGGTCTTGTTGAGTATATGCAGGGGAAGGAAACCATATGGGTGTGTTAAATGGAGATCATTATATTCTCTCTATATCTGTCGTAGTTGAATTTTTTTTGACAATGGACATGTGTCATTAACAAAATAAAAGACAAAACACCACCAACACTGACAGTGCTTATATTGAGCCCAATCTACTTCACTCTTTATTTTCCCTTCTCGTGTGAACAGAATCCTGTGGCGTCACATGGAATATCTACTTTCTCCACCTGTCAAAAGTTGTTAGCTTCTTCCTGTTAGGCCTAGCGCCCTAGGCCAAATGGCCTTGGATCTTTGACCCTCGTACTGTGACCTGATGTGTGAATTTTCGAGGAAGTTGCCCCTCTTTGCCTGCCTGGAGATGCTGTTCAGCTTGACCATGTTCTGTGAAAATTAGGTTTTGTGCTCTGTCCTGAGAGCAACATTGCAGTGTGCTGTGACCAGAACAGAGGGAGGAGGCCAGTCACCTCCGCATTGTTCAGTCCTGTTTTTCCATTAATGCTGCTTAAGCTTTTATGGCAGCCAGTTCACACTGACGAAGCCTGTGGAGTGGCGAGTCGACTGAAACCCCTAAGTTTTTGTTACACTAGCTGCCACCGAGGCTCATCTCCACCACCTTGTACTGTTTTCTGCTGGCTTTCTGGACCCGGGAGGAGAACCTTAAAGTAATTCCTATTAAATTTCATCTTGTTAGACTTGGCTCATTGATCCAGGAGGCGGAAGCCTTTTTTCTTTCTGGATCCTGGTTTTATTCTCAGCAGAAAGCTCTTTCTGCAAAGTCTGATTTTATTTGACTGCTAAGGGGGGAAAAACCCACAAAGCCCTCTTTATTCTGAGCAGGAGGCTCTCCTAGATAATCAACCTGAGCTGGCATTTTCTAATACCCTGAACCAAGGCAGAGCTTGCTGTCAGCTTGATTGGACAAGGATCCACTTCAGGGCCTGCCACCAGCAGGTTCCTAAGACAGGTCCTAGCTCATGTGCCACCAGCCCGAGGGGAGCTCTCCAGACTGCAGGCCCCCGTCCCCAGACAGATGGGTGTCTCTGCTCTTCTGAATGGTCCCCTGGGAAGGCTCAATTGGGAATATCTTCCCAAAATGGGATGACTGTGTATTGTGAATTGCTTTATTGCTCAGAGCATCTGGATGTGTTGTGATAAACAGCGTGATAGATGGTTTTAATGCCTCTGGAAGGGGTTCCTCAGAGAGAAAAATAGAACAGAAAACATATACTTCCCTATTGCTTGGAACATAGCAGGGTCCCTCACATAGGGCCCCTCTATATCAATTCATTTATTGTTTCGGTAAAGACTCCACTTGAGGAGTTCATCCTGCTCATCTCTGTAGTAATTTCAGTACCTTGGACCTAAGGGGGAACGTCGAGCATGGGACATTCACTGCAGGTAGTGAGCTGATGCCAGAATGTTCCTTTATTTATGTGTGTTGCAAAATATTCTTTGAGGGTTGATGAGAATCCCTATGCCAAACATTGGGGATAAATTTATGCACTAAAACTGGATATGAGTCCTACACTCAAAAAGCTTTTAGCATAGTCAAAGAGGCAGATGCTAGTAAAATGATCATTCAGATGTAAGTGTAATGACCACAGTGGTGAGTGCAACAAAAAGAACATGTTGTCATGATGAGGAGTCTAATTATTGTCTGGACGGTCAGCGAATGCAGCTAAAATATGACACCTTGATTCCAGTCCTCTTGCCTCTGGAACTGTCAGACATTAAATTTTTGCTAACGTCGGCTACAGTCTGCATCTTGAGTGATGAACACCTTGGAAAAGAGGTAGAAGAAAGAGGTGGAGAAAAAAAATCAAAATTAGGAGCAGGAAAGAAGGCCAGTGTGTGGAGTGAGGGGCACAAGGCAGGAGCACGCTGCAATGTGAGATTGGAAATACTGATAAGGGTTTTGTAATAATATGCTTTCACTGAAGATTTACTATGTTCCAAGTCCCATACTCAATATGTCTTCTCTATCAATTCATTTATTGTTTTGGTAAATTTATAAGATAGATGCCTTTCTTCTATAGAAGAGAAAACTCAGTTATAGAGTTAGGTAACTTTTCCAAATGGGCAAGGCGCAGTGTTCCTCAACCTCTTAGAATTCCTCTCATGGATTTTGTTCTTTAAGAAATGTGGGACAGGGCCTCTCTTGCCAAGTCTTGCGTGATTGCTCATGCAGGCTCCGCAGGAGGTGGCGTGACAGGGTTGAACGCTGTACTGTGAGGCTTTTGGAGTCACTGCAGTGCAAGTTCGATCCCCAGTCAGGAAGGGGACCCACATGGCACAGCAGACCTCTCCTGTTTTGCCCATTGCTCCCCTCAGCAGTGTATTTCAGTGGATCTGCCTATTCTGCTCCCCACTCTGTCTCTGGTAACTCCTCTCACCTCCCACACCTCTGACCTGTACTCCAGCTCTTGAATGCGTAAATAAATAAAATATTTAAAAAAAGAGAGAAATGGGGTACAATAGTGAAAATTTGAAACAGCACAGAGATATTATAAGACTTGTGCTTTTGAGGTATTATAAGACTTGTGCATTCTTGCTGTGGGGATGAAATGTGGAGTAGAGTGAAAGGGTATGGGGAAAGCAAAAAGGAGGCAGTTGTCATGGGGTTCCAGGTGAGAGAAGCTACATGCTGGTTGTGGTAAAGATGGAAGGAAGTAGACTAATTCAGAAAGTAAAATACTTTAAAGTAAATCAAGGCCTGGCAAGAGATTGGACAGCAGGTGAGGGAGGAGAACATGTCAAGGGTGACTGCTAGGGTTCTACCAAATCTAGCTAGGTGGATGGGAAGTTCAGGAGTTCTGCCTTTGACACATTTAGTTGGGTGAACTTCTGAGAGAAATAAAGAGGCAGTTGGACATGAACTTGTGCTCAGGGGAGAGGGCTGGACTCTCATTCTCGGAGGCGTTGGTGAGCGAAGTGGCCTGCATGAGATTACTTAGGGAGAGAGTGGAGAGTAAGAAACCAAAATGACCCAGGACTGATCGGCCCTACCGAACTCCCAGGTGTAATGGCTGGAGAGAGTAAGGAAGCCTTGCATATTATGTAATAATGAGATAGAGTAGTCAGGAGAATATGAAAGCACAGAATATAACAGCTCAGGGAGAATGGCAGGCTCCAAAAGCAGTAAAAGATGCAGGTGGTTATGGCTACATAGTTTTAGGAAACATTCTTACACATGGGTAGACCAGCGTGAGGCAGGCACCCCAAGGGGAACATCAGGACTTTGGTTTTCGGGTTTCAGTTAGAGACTTGAGGACTTTGCCAGGTGATGGCTCCAGTTCTGTGTCTGTCTCAGGCACGGTCTCTAGAGGCCAGCCCCAAGACCACCTTCTCTCGATCAAAGAGCAGGGGGACACTGTGGCGCAGCGGCTGGGGAAACTGGCCTGGGGACAGACGCTGGTTGCAGAGATGTGGTTGGCAAGCCAAGGGCAGGCCTGAGGAGTAAGCCAAGACTCCCCGTGGTGTGGAGCCTCGGGAAGCAGGCGGCACTGTGAATTGGGAATTGGGAGCGCAGGTGGCTGGCTGTGAGGAAGGGCAGACTACCCTCTCATGAGAAGGAGCTGCTTGGCTGCAGGGGCTCAGTTGCCAGAATGATTTTCAGTCCTTTCTGGGTATTGGGCTGGGTGGTCAGGGCAGTGCCAGGGCTGAGCAGCTGGGGCAGGTGGCCTGGGTAGTAGGACCAGGGTGGACCCCTGGCTGGTTGGGTTAGGGCCAAGAAACATGTCTGAACAGGAAGAGAAACTTCTGTTTCCTATGTGCCCAGCGCTATACCACCAGGATCTCTTTAAAAATGCAGATTCAGTAAATCTGGGGTAAGGCATGAGGTTCTGCATTTCTAAAAATTTCCCAGGTGGTGCTGAGGCTGCTTTTCTACAGGTCATACTCTCTGTGGCAAGATTAGAGAAAAGAGACTGACTGTCAGCATTCAGGGGCCTCTCGTGGCAATCAGTAGCAAGAACCGTAGCGGAATCTCCGCAAGTGGGAACCTGCAAGCCTTCCAGTGGCCCGTTTCTAGAGCCCCTTGGTGTCCTGTCTGCACGTCTCTTCGTCTCTTCCACTCTCAGCCTGCAGCTTCTGCAGGTCTTGTGCTTGCCTGGCCTGTCATTACCAAGGGCTCTGACCATACACCTGCGACTCCAGTGCTGGTCGGGGATGGCATTTCTGTCCTCTCAGACATTTTGTCTCTCCAGACTGATGGGCCTGGCTCCTCACGTGTCCACAACTGGTCCCAGCAGCTGTGCCAAGGGCCAGCAAGCAGGGCTGCTCAGGCACCCTTTCAAATGAGATGATAGGACACCATCCTCGGGCGGGCTTGTGGCAGTGGAGCGAGAGACGTGCTGCCGGATGGGCTGTGTTAAACAGACGTGATCAGAAACTCAAAAAACAATTAGAGTTTCAACATATATCATGGCTGCTTTCCAAAGTGCAAATTGATTTTGAATTATTTATAGACGGGAATGGGTGGGCATCACCGTCTTTTTCTTAAGTTTCTGAAAGGAGCAAAGGGTTGGCATGAGCGCCAAGCATGCCTCCAAGAAAGTGGCCAGGTGGAGTGCAGAGATGCGGCCTTGCGGCCTGAGACAGCTGAGGAGGGAGAGAAAGGGGAGAGCTGAGAGGGCTGTTTGTGCCTCGGTTCTTCTATTTCCATGTCAGCTTGGCTGCGAAGGGGTTGCTGAAGCCTGGGGGGGAGCCTAGGAGCAATGCCCTGCCCCTGCTCCCCCCAACCCCCCCCCCCGCCCCCCACACACAACCAGGAGGATGGGTCCATTTCAGTGACAGTCGTCAGGTCTGGCCATGGGGAAGGGTGAGAGTTCATAATGTCATCGCGGACTATTCAGCCTGGAAGTGCACAGATAAGGCAGCAAGAGCAGGCCAAGGTGAGACTCCCTGAGAGTGAGCAGCCAAGAAACCAACCCTTGTCCTGACACCAGCCCTCAGCTCTTCGGAAAATGAAGGGACTCTTAAGAACAGACAATATTTTCAAGCTTCTCGTTCACACAGAAGTAAGTTTGCAAAGAAGAAGGGCAAACAGTCCCCCAGGGGGGAGGAATTGGTTGCTGCTGGGGCTCTGTTGCCAGCAATTATTAATTCTCTCCTGCTGGAGCTGTCTTGGGGGCCTCCTGCGCACAATAACATTAGGAGCGTTGGCAGCTGCACAGGGAGAAGCCCTGCTCCCTTTTGGAGGGAGGTAGGTACAACTCCTCCTGGCAAGGTTGTTCTCCTCCCAGCTCCTGCTCTGGGGAGGAGCAGTCAGGCTTGTGGGCCTGGGAGAGGCTGCTGAGCACGCAGTGTTCCTCGGGATGGTGGCAGGTCTTGAAGAAGGGCGGAAGCTAGGCCAGAGGGCTGGAACTTGTGCCAGTCAGGCCTGGGGGGGGGCAGCGCTAGACCCTTCTTATGCCCCTGCAGTCAGTATACCCAGGGCCAGGTGCCTCAGGTAGAGGTAAAGAGAAACCCTTGGGACGAGTATTATCTTTTCTCCTCAATGCCAAGCTTGTTCAGAAGGGTGTGTGTGCGTGTGTAAGGCAGTGAGCCCTGCTTTTCTCGCTAAAATAGCTCACATATCATAATGCCTGTGGGTCATAGAAGTTTAGCAGAAAGAAAGCTTGGTGGTTTGGGAAGCAAGAAAACTGGGTTAATGCTTGCATTAGGCCTGAAAGCAGCTGAGTGTTTCTCCTTGGTCTGGAGGGTCTCGAGAACTTCGTTTTCCTAAGGCTCTGGCCATTCAGAGCTGCTGTACTGTCGTGTCAGCTGTGCCTGGCACACTGCCAGGTCCTGCCATTCTCACTGTGCATCTGAAGTTCTCCAGAGCACTTCGTATTGCTCTCCCACTTACTTTGCAGGACTATTTCGGTTCTGGATGACCTAGGACAATTTACAGTGAAGTGTAGAGTCTTCTGCTCCTCATTCATATTCCCTGTAGCTGCTCAGTCAAGGCTATCAGTCCCCCAGTTTGAAATTATCTTTTTTCTCCCCTGGCACCCCCAACCCCTTGATTCCCTGAGCATAAGTGACTGTCAGAGAGGAAATCAACCTGGCAAGTGATGTGCTAAGGAAAACATGGAGTGATAGAGTCAGGATGCTGGGAGGGACCTGGGCAGTCATCCAGGTGAGAGATTACAAACCCTGTGCTGGAGGGTTTTGGTTTATTTCCTGAATTCAAAAGTGAAGGCCTTTCCTCGGCGTGCGTATCTATCTCCCCCTTCTCCCAGGCCCACCATGCGACTGTCCTGCAGCGGGCTGCCTGAGTCAGTGTGTTACCTGCCTGCCTTGAGGCGGCCGCATCTGACTTTAGGAGTTTGGGAGCCCCTGGTCAATCTGCTTACTTTAACAAATAAAGCTCAGATAGGTAGTTGACTTGCCGTACTTCCTTAATTGCCTATCTAAGGGATGGGCTGAAGAGGGAACTCTGAAGAACTAATCTCAAATGGAGAGGAGTCACCCAGCCGCACAGTTTGTATGCTGACCAGACCCCCTGAGGCGTTTGTCCTCAGGTTCCCCCACTGAAAAATGAAGGTGTCGGCAGTTTGCCCTCCATTTTCCTTCCAGCTCCTCCATTCTCTGGTTTTCTCCCCAGAGAAGTTGGGAAAATTCCCCTGGCAAAGAATAAGTGCTAGACTCTCTCAGAGGTTCTACAGTATACACTGTAAATAACTTGATGAAAGCACATTAGAAGCAATTTTTTGGAGAGTTAATATCTGCGAAACTGATTAGGTTGCTGTATGACACCTCTAATTTTGTTCTGATGGTCTAAAAATTTGGACAGACCTTGAATCAATGCTGGCTTCTCATTGTTACTGTTTTCAATATGTGATCACATTATTTATCGAAAGGTGGCAGCTGCCCTATAGTCTGCATTATATGGGCCTCATAAAGAATATGCTGGTCTCTACCCTGCTTCCTGGGAGGTAGTTCTGTTGGAAGTTCTCTGTGATAGAAGTATCTGTGTTACTTAGGGTGAGCTCCTTGATCTATACCTGATCGTTCATGGTAATGAGATGACTCAGGTGAACAGGTGAACAGTGAGAAGCTCGGAACTCCCCGCTCAACCTCTGGGAAGTGGAGCGGGGCTGGAGAGAGAATTTGGCCATGTGGCCAATGGCTGGATTAATCAATGCCTACATAAGAAACCCCAATAAAAACTCAGGATGTTGAGCAATACTCAAGAGTATTGTTGCACATTGATTTCCTGAAGGGTGACAATTCCTGATGACAATGGAAGCTTCATGTCTGGGATCCTTCCAGACTTCATACTACCATTTTTCTCTTTGGTTCTGACCTATTTGTTTCTGTGACTCACTCTAGCAAATTACCATATCTGAGGGGGTGGTAAGAGTCCCCCAGTTAGTAGCAAGCTGATCAGAAGAGAGTGTCATCTGGGCGCCCTGAACTTGCAGGTGATGTGTGATGTAAGGGCAGATCTTGTAAAGGACTGTGCTCCTCATCTGTGAAGTTTGACCCAACTCTCGGTAGTAGGACAAAGAAAAGGTAAGAAGTAAGTAGTTGTGTGGACAAGTGGTAATAGGTGGAGAGAAGAAATTCCAAGTGGGTTCCAGGAACATTCATTTCACATACCTGGTACTTGCTTTCCCACTGTCTGTGGGCACAGCTCTGCTCTTTGCATCCCTTCCCAGGCCCCTATTCTCAATTCTGAAGAAGTCACTGGTTTTTGCAGAGAGGCCCCCTCCTTAGTAATCTTCAGAGTGAGCAAAACAATGATCAAGACTTAAGCAGACTTGAGTTCAAGTCCTGGCATCATCATGGCCCATCCGTGTCTCTGGGTCATGGGCGAGGAAAATTATGTAAGCTTCTACCTTTTCCTCATCCAATCGAGGAAATGACCCTTCCCCATTAAATGAGTATACACACAACTCTTAAAAGTTGCATAGCATGTTGATAGACATCCATCCATTATTTTTTATCACTTGTTATGGTTATTCTCCATGGAGCTTTACTGGTAGAGAGAACAGAATGTCCCATAATGGGTGTGCACTTTGGAGATGGTCAGATGTGGATTCCAAGTCCTGCCTTTGCCATCACCTTGCTGCATAATATCAAGCAAGATGCTTAACTTCTCAGTGCCGATTTTCTCATCAACGCGACGGAGCCACTGATATTTGCAGCATTATCCCAAAACATGGAGGTGCTGTATGTTAAGCCCTGACCTTTGGTAAGAAAATAGTTGTGATCACTAGTTGTGCTGTGTTTGTGAGAGGTAAGCTGCAGGTCACTAGCCTGGAATCAGAGGACGAGGGGCTTGCTGAGGGTAACAAACTCAGCAGTGGCGTCGGAGTGCTCTTGGAGGTCCTGAGCTTGAAAGAAGTGAGACTTGGTGGGGAAAGAGAGTGGTACAAAAAGTCAGCCCAAAGTGAAAACCATGGCCTAGAGCTTAGGCTACTTTGCTAAGGGAACAGGGGAGAAAGAGCGCTCCAGTGCCGCTCTGAGCAGAGCCCCCATAAAGCACCTTGGGGACAAACAGCGGAAGTACAGTTTTGTCACCGGGAAGGTGAAATCCATTACCACTCTCCACAATGGCCCTTGTTATTTATATGTCACTTTGTTTGTTTATTGAATAGGTATTTGGCAGAAGTATAGTCAGCAGAGCACATCAGCGGGGATAGTGTTTTACCAGCAAATAAATTAGAGTCATGGAGTTAGCTAAGGCATAACTAAGTACACGGCATGAATATGTCATTTGGCCATTAGAATTCGTTCATGTAAAGGGATCCTTAATGCATCTCTATCAAAACTTAACTTGAAATGTTCTTTTTATATTGGGCCGACATTTTCATTCCAGGCAACAATGATATTGGTGTATCCTCAAGGAGCAGCGGCAGGGAGTTGGCGCCCAGTTATGGCTCTCTAGAAAGTATCTAGAGATAAATATGGAGCCCTGCCTGCCCAGAGCAGTCATCTACCCTCTGCGGTTCCTTCCTCCCACAGCCCGTTCCTGCTTCTTTCCCACAGATGTAGGAAGAAGCAGGCAGACAGTGAGGTGGGGAGGAGTGCGGATATGGCTTTGGGTCTAGGCCAAGGCACACGTGCTCAATGGGAATGGGGTGCTGGGAGCCCTGAAGGCCCCCGGGGAGCCCCAGGCAAAGATTTCCAAAGCGCTCTTGATGGACATGTCACACCCGCATTCCCTGCAGAGATAGCTTTCTTTCTGAGGCTTCCAGTGAAAGGACAGTTGCCCCTCCCACTGGCCTTTGCCTATTTCATGTTCCCTTATGGGGAAGAAAGGAGGAAAAGAGCCTAAGGAAGCCAAGAAAGAGACTGTCACAATGCCCATTCCTCGGCTATCAATCATTCGTAGGGGGTGAGGAGGTGAGTCAAGGAGAAATCAGCAGGGCTGGAGGAAGGTCCCAGGCTGCTTGTTGAAGAAGCAAGAAGTTTCTATTTCCATTCAAATATCATTAATGCGACTGGAAAGGGCTACCTCACAAGCTTCCTTATAAATAATTTGCACACTGGACTCAGCTTCCTGGGCAGTGTTCCCCTTCACTTTCTAACCCCAATGAGTCCAGCACACGTCTGGAATTGTGTATCTTGTCACTGGCAACCTGAGAAATCTAGGATTATTATGATTTTTTTCTTGACCGATTTAAAACCATCGTGTGGGAGGTTCCAAGCTGCATAGGCTACACCAGGAGTGCCTTGGTCAGCGTAGTAGATTTTCACAGAACTCCTCTTAAAGGCTCCACAATGGAAGATTTAACTTGGCTCTTGGGACTGGAGGTTTTTAGGGCTCCTTCCCCTCCCCCCTCTTCCACTTCAGATAATAGAAGCATCTGAAGGCTCCCAGAAAAAGAAACCATCTCCAATCAATTTCTATTAGCCTACTCCTTCCTTGGAGTGTATTGATAGAAAAAAGAAAGATGTGGTAGATATTCAAGTAATTAAATATATTACCTTAAAAAAAAAAGCAAGCAAGCAAAGTATCTTTTAGTACCTACCGGGGTTTGGATTCCAGGGCTTGCTGAATGATGGAAGCACATGATTGGGCACAGAAGGGATCTTGATGTCACCCAGCCTCTTCATTGCCAGCCTTCCCTGTGAACACTTCACAGTGGGATGGTAGGACCGTGTTATTTTTGATATTGAGTGTGGTGATTATAAACATCATATCTGATGTTTATTGGGACATATTCTACTTACATATTTGAGAGATCTTTGGATAATTGATTGGGAAAGTTTTAGAATGGAGTTTGGGGACTAGGAGTTAAGTCTCAGGACCATGAGAGCCTGAGTTCTATCCCCAGTCAGGAAGGTGACCCATATGGCACAGCAGATCTCTCCTGTTTTGACCACTGCTCCCTTCAGCAGTATATTTCAGTCAGTCCACCTGTTCTGCTCCCCACTCTGTCTCTGGTGAATCTTCTGATCCCCCACACCTCTGGCCTACACCCCAGTTCTGTGCATAAGAAAAGAATGGAGTTTGACCTTAGAAATCCATCTTGTTTACTTCAATTTTGGAAAAGGAAGCTGACTATGGAAAGAAATATCTTACCTAGGAACATACACAGAATTACTGGTAGAAGAAGAATTAAACCCAACAGAGCTGACAGATGCCCAGTAGATGCTGTAAATACTGGGCAAGTGGTAAACACCAATTACCTCACCAGCCTTTATTTTAATTCCCCAGGAAATACACTGTTATGCACAGCCCCTGGGGATATAGCAAACTGTCACCGGTAGGTGTCAGGATGTGTGCTCAGAGGAAAAGTGACAGGTGCAAATGTGTCATTTTCAGAAGAGCAAATGAAAAATGAAGAAGATGGTGATTTTTATTGTTCCTATTTTGGGGTGGAAAAACCAGAGGTTGAATTCTCCTTTTTAGACATTCTATGGAATGTAATATGAATTGTGGGCTCCCTGTTAGGAACTGGTGATCGCAGGTTAGCCTGATGTGTCAGTGGAGAGAAAAGTATGGATCATACACCTTGTTCCCCATTTCAGCCTCACATCGTGGAGCACTTAGAATCTGGGGTTGCTTGTATCCTGGTATGGCGTGAAATTGCTGGGCAGGCTTGGGGAAGTGATGCTCTTTCTAATTTACATGTATGTCCCATGTGGGCTCTGCATGGCCCTATCATGGCCTCATTCGTGCCAAGTATAGGGTATGAGGGCATGCAGCCGTGGGCACCCAGTTGAGGAAGAGATTTCTTAGTGAGCTCCAGAGCAGTTCATGCGCTCCCCTCCAGCTCCTCAGACTTGCACCCAGCTACAGAAACCTGCATCTCCCCTCGGGCTTTGAGCCTTCCGTGGGTTCATGCTCTGGACCTTGAAGGAGAAAACTGGTTCATGCAAGACATTTCAACAGGGACTACTGCGTGTGTGTGAGTGTGTGCGTGCACGTGTGTGCGTGTGTGTGTGGGTGTGGGTGTGAGCGAGAGAGAGCTGATTTTTCAATTTAGAGTCCTGCCTGTGGTTATGGGGAGTTTCATTTTGGGGTCTGGGGGTGGCTGTGAGCAACAATGTTTACAAATTGCTATGGATCCAATTCTAGTATAAACCATTGAGCCTTGGCAGGGGTTTCTCCTGCTGCTAGATAGACCCATTGACCTCAGAGAGTGTTGGAACCCTGAGAGTAAGCTGTGACGCGAGCCTGGGGCAAAAGTTGCCCAGACAGGTCCTGCTGCTGGGGGACTGTGTGGGCGCAGCTCGGCGGAGGTGGCTGGAGAGGAGAGCAGAGCTGAGCTGAAATCCTCTACAACCTGCAGGCACAAAACCTCTTAAATCATCATTGAAAAGTCATTAGGAATCTGGCAGAAAAGTAGGGTGCAGATTGCCAAGAGAGGACACAAAACAGCATTTTCTCTCCACAATACCTGTAATGAACTGGAAGGGCTGGGGTGGAGCTGAAAAACAGATTTGCTGCCATAACTAAAGTCTCTTTTCAGCCTGGTTTGCCACAGTCTTACAATGTGTTAGAATTTACATTCACGTGTTTGTTAACCATTCTTCAACGCAATGAAATGTTTTTTATCTGTCTGACCTTAACCTTTGCCATATGGCACCACAAACTGGAGCTAAAGTCAGACGGTGGGAGTTGGGGGGAGGGCAGGGATGGCGGGGGCACCCGGAGGTCGGTGTGGGCAGGCAGCACGTTCAGACCAGGCCTCAATGGGGGCTCTGACAGGAGGACTGTCCCTGCCTCGAGAGGCCGTTCCCACAAATTCTTTTAAAAGGGAAAAAGGCCCTTGTGTGAACCTGTGTCCTTTGCATTTGCTAAGTCCCTTGTCAAGATCGGTGTAATTTTCAATTTTTTCATTGGAAAAGTTAAAGAATTTATGGGTCACTTGCAGCAGATGCTTAGACTGATTTCCCTGAGGGCGAGACCACACTGACCTGGATCTCGGGAGAGTCTTCTGCTGTCTGGGGCTTAGTAAGTATTAACAATAACAAGTATTGAAGCGAGTCAGAAGATACGAACTTGCAATCATGGGGCGAGTAGCAGGGATGTACGGCACAGCACGGTGACTGCAGTTAACACGGTCGTGCATTTTGAAGGTTCATCTTAAAAGTTCACATCACAAGAAAAAAGTTTTCATGACTATGTATGGTGACAGATTTTAACTAGACTTAATTGTCATGACCCGTTCGCAATGTATACAAATACCGGATCATGTTACATAACTGAAATTGATGTAATGTCGATTGTATGGCAAAACAATGACAAGCATTTCCCTGTTGTTGAGGCAGGAGCTCTGCCTATTTTAAGGAGGTGGGGGGGAAGATTTGCGGGGGGGCGGGGGATCATGCTCTCAGAAGTTAACCCAGCTTTATTGTCCTTGATACAGAACTAATTCAGATATAGAAAATTAAACATTTCCACGAGTGTGTATAGTAAGAGAGAGGTAACCCTTATTTGGCTGCTTGAGAGCAGGCATGGAGTGATTTTAGATGTGCACTTCATCTTACTGATTCTTTATTACAAGGCCACAAGGATAAGTGGGAGAAAAACTCTGGTGAATGCCCGTATGGATGTCCTATGAAAGACCCAGTTGAGAGAGCTTCGAAGTGATACACCCCTTCCTGTCTTCCCATTCATGGACTGGAGTGCACTCAGACTGCTCCAGGCAGATTTTTCATTCGCAAAGATCTCCTATGAGAGACAGCCGCCTAGATCCTTTAGCCTTTTTGTCTGAATAGCTTTCCTCTGCTATTTATTATTCTGACTTTGTTATCTTATTATCTTATTCTTTGTTATCTTGTTATCTTATTCTGACTTAGTTTATAGGTGGATGAGGGTTTAGATTAACTGACCTTTGAAAGTGACCCTTAGTCTTAAGAAAGACACACCTGATTATAAGATTGTAGGTCTCTGTGATGATTCATCCATCAAGTACAGGCTGCTTGTTGACTATGCAGTAGGGGCTGAAGAACAGCAAGAATTAAAGTAGCTCTGAATTCAGGTGATAAACCCTAGCTGCCTAAGAGTTGATCAAAGTATGAGCCAACCTCATTTCCATAGCACGGGATCTTTGCGGGGATGCTCATGTGTGATCTTTCCCCGTGTTCCCATGAGTGTGCTCATGAGTCCTCCAGTTAGCAAGTGTATATTGTATACCTACTGTGTGCTGAGCCCAGTGATTTCTGTTTTGTACTATGCTGGGCCCAAAGAGATTAGAAACAGATACTCAGTATTTATTGCCCTCTGAAGACTGACATCTGCAGAAACTCCCTTTGTGGATAGCAGGGCTTGCCACTATGTGCTCATTCATCAGTTCCTCAGATTTGTTTAAAAAACCGTCCTTATTCTATCTTCCCCAACACATTCCCTTCCTCTGGCTTGACTGAAGTGAACACAGCGCTCATGGCTTCCAATTTGGAATCTAACTTCTTATGTGGAACTTTCATTAGCTCCCAGCAGGAGCATCGCCTGCAGCTTTTTTTTTTTTTTTCTTTCAACGCTTGCCTCTGCAAACCTCCTTTTTCTTAATTGATCAATTTTCCTGTTCAGAAATAGACATAATCAGATATATTGCTCGGTAGCCTCTCGGAGAAAGCATTAGCTCCGTCTGCTTAGACAGGCATTAGGTTTGCCACCCCCAGGGTTGCTTTTCTTTCTCAAGAAAAATTAAATGACTAAATAAGAGGGTGTTAAGACAAAGTTGCATTACTGCCTGGCATTTAATTGAGAAACTTGCTAATGTGTCCTTTGAACTCTTGGTTTCCCCTTTCCCTGAGGAATTGTTGATACTTTGCTTTAATGGCAGCATAAAAATCTCAGTTTGACTCCTGGTGGCATTATTTGGGCTTTAAGAATGCAAATTGTTGTTTTTACTGCATTCATTGGTCTAGTGATTCTGACAGCCACCACATCCAAGTAGCTGCTCAGAGAACACTTTAATTTGGAGGGCTACTGAGCTCTTAGGATCTGGCAGTGCCTTCTTGGTGCTCACCATTTCATGAGGGGTCAGCAGTAGAAGTCTGTCCTTCCAGAGGGAAAAGGTGGCAGAGGGTGAAAACGTCTCTCCCCGCATAAAGAATTGGGGTGGGAAGCAGGTGGACTCTGAAGTAGGAACCTGGGTTTGAAACCATTCCTCTTACTCAACTTTGTGAGACTCAGCAACTCCCCAGTCTCAGTTTTGCACCTACAAGCTGTCAGCAGTAAATAGAAATCTCAGTTCATAACTCACTTGTACAAAAAGATAATCTTCCAATAATAGTTTCATTCTTTTCTTCTCCCCTCTGTCTTCCCCTCTTCCTCTCTCCCTCCCTCCTTCCTCCTTTTCCTTCCTTCCCTCCCTCTCTCTCCCATCCAGCCACCTTAATTTCTAGGTCCTCTCTAGCCCATGTATTTCTTGCACTGTAATTCTAGTCTTGCCACTGATGTCCCAACACATACTTGCTCACCTTTAACTCTTTCCCCACACAACTAGAAGATACATTAAATTGCACAAAACCTCTCCCTGATCTGACTGTCCATTACCTAATAAAAATGAACTGTTGTCTTGGCTTTGAGGGTGCCTCACCATCTGGCCCTGAGCCTCATTTTATTCCACTTTGTGCCGTACAGACCGATGACACCCAGAGCCTGTGTGCTCGCTGAGCTTCTGGGCAATCTCCTTCTTGCCTCTCCCTTCCACTCTTCACAGCTGATGCTCCCAACTTTCGCGGGCCCAAGTCAGGTCCCCAAGCCTTTCTCTGACTTGCTCACCTTCGGTAGATGACCTGGTCTCCATCTTTGAGAAAACAGAGCATAAGCTTTCTGAGCTCCCTAAATTTGCTTGGTGTCCTTCTCTGAAATGCCTTTCTCTTCACTGGTCCTTCTCTCCTCTCCCTTTTCTCAAAGCAGACATGTCCACATCCTTTCCCAACTGGCTGTCTTCCTCAGCTCCTTGTCTCCCCACCTCTAATACCCCTCTCCCCTCACCTAGGATTGCCTGATAAAATATAGAAATACAGTTAAATTGGAATTTCACATAAAGTGTGAACATTAATTAGTACAACTATGTCCTAAATATTGCATGTGGCATATTTATACTAAAATATTATTCACCATTTATCTGAAATTCAAATTTAACTAAGCAACCTGTAGTTTTATTTGCTAAACCTGGCAACCCTACTCATATCGCCTTCAAAATGTCTTTTTCCCCTCCACTGGGTGCTGCCACTCAGATTAAAAACCTTCTCCAGCTGCTACCACTGAAAAGCTCTTGAACACAAGCAAATCATTCCTTTGATTCTACTCTCCTTCAAGCTAGTACCACAATCCCATGTTGATCTTGTATTTCAACTTCCTTACTTGCCTTGGTTCATTAGGTCTTTGCAGTATGATTCCAGTTGTGCCATTCAACAGTCTTCTGAAATATTGCAAATGCTTTCTAGATTCCCTCTCCAACAATTTTCATTATCCAATTAGACATTTCATCTGGGTGTCCCGTAGATATTTCCCCTTACACACTCTGTGCTCCCAGATGTTCGACAGTTAACTTTTAATTGCCCTCTTGTAATTTATCCTTCTTTCTTTTCTAATTGTTGTCATTTAAAAGCATCTACATAGATCTAGTTGCCTAGGCTGGAACCCGTGGAGCCACACTCACCCTTATTTATCATCCCAATATAATTGGTTATCAACTTTTATTGCTTCTGCCTCTGGAATAAACCTTTCTCAGTTTGTTCTTCTTTACTTCACTACCTCCCCACATGCACTGTAATCTATAATTTCTCACTTGAATTAGTAGCATTTTGAGGTAAAAGGGGATAAAACATTCTGTGAGACCAAATTAGCCTCAAGCATTGGGCAAAGTGGAGCTCTTTTTGGTAAGGGGTAATATTATTATAGAATCCTTACCCAAAATGACATCTTGGAAAACAGCTGTGGCAATCTAATAGGTTAAAATCATTTCAGTGTTTCAACTGCATTACTAGGAAAGTTAAATTTTTTTTTTATCTTCAGATCTTTTTAAGGTCATGACTGGATCTAAATCTTACACTAAAATCATTCATTGTTTCTCATTGCCCATGGGATGAAATCTAAAACTTGGCATGACATTTAATGCCTTTCACTATCTAATCCCCAAATATTTTCCCAAGTTTTATTTCTCATTATCAATCCTCCCCTACCCTAAGGGATTGTGAGAAAGAGTTTAGAGGAAGGGTTAGAATGGTCAGAACTGGGCCTCCCTGCTGGCACAGGGGTTAGAGTCTCATTGCTATCAAGCTATTACCAGCCAATACTGCAGGAGTTTGGCATTGTCTGTCAAGGAGCTAACCCACAAGGCACAGCAAACCTCTCCTGTCTCACCTGCTTCTCCCTCAGTACTGTATTTTGGTAGATCTGTCTGTTCTGCTCCCCACTCTGTCTCTGGTGAATCCTCTCACCCCCACGCCTCTGACCTACACCCCAGTCCTTGTGTATATAGATAAATAAAAATAAATCTTTTTTAAAAGAGAAAAAAAGGATGGTCAGGAACTGTCCATGCCTTTGCCCTCCCTACCACTGTGGTCCTAGCTCTAGCACATAGAAGGGGCTTACTACTCAGTAAGTAAGGGTAAGTAAGTAAGTAAGTAAGAAGGGTGATGGGCGAGGGTGAGATGAATGGGAGTGAAGGCTTGGGTGGAGAGAAGGGCAAGGAGGTGTAAAAGTCAAGAAATAGCATTTGGCTGGTAGGTGGGGTTAGAGGTATGCTAGGATTTTTGACTTCCAGCTGCCTGCCTTCCATAGTGCTGTCCATTCATGGAATCTGAAATAATAGTAGATAATCTAGGATTTTAAAGAGTCAACACGTAATTATATATGTTGATAATGCCTTCAGTAATATACCTGAGAAACTGAAATCATTTTCTTGAGGCCACAATCACAGTCTCTTCACCAGCAATCACAGGGGAGGCTTTTTGGCTTGCTAGAATTCATACTTTTTGGGCTTCCAAACCCTGGCAGGGATTCTGCTGACTTTTCTCCACATTCATCCAATATGTCATTACTCAGATACCAGCTCTGTGCAGCCCTGGAAATCATATCTTTTCTTGAGCCTTGGCTCTTCAAGCTGGTCCTTGGACAGCGCTCTTCCTATTTCAGCACCACCAATAGAGGGCAGCTCCCAAATCGGCCCCGCTGCGCCCTCTAGTGGCCATTAGGATGTTGCACAACTGTCAAGGTACAGCTTTCCAGAGATGAGACAGCAAAAATCTGTGCAGTCCTACAGTTTCAAAAAGAGTTAACTCTGTCCAGTTTACTCTTCCTTGAGGGCAAGGCTCTTGTTCCCTGTATAGCTCAGACAGGGTATGAATCCATTGTGGAGGGCACTTGGCAATAACTCCCAATCTTTTCCCTCTTGTCTTAGGGCGTACTCATTTACATACATATCCTTTATATATCCATAATTCCACAAAAGATATATGTGAATTTAACTCTAATATACTGACTCTGAGTTTCATGGGTTATTTATAATCTATGTGACAAGGTCACCAATTGGTTTTATGATATTATATATTTGCATTAATTGCAATATAGGGGGAACACATAGAAGTTCCAAGTTGTGAGATTGCAGTTGGCAGTTCTGATTTATGAACATAAAGAGCAGTGTGGAGATGCTATCTAGTCGGTAACCTTTGTATTCCAAGGCTGCTCCAGTTTTCAGACTGACTGATTCTCACAGTTTGTGTTCATTTTATTTAGGGAAGGGGGAAGCAACCCTGAGATATTGAGGGAATCTTTCTCTAGAATCCCAACCTCACTGCAGCACAACCCATGCTCAAATTGTCAGTTTGATGCCCAAGTTGTCATTTTCCTCCTGCTGCCTTCCTCCCCAGAGCCCGGTGGAGTCTCCTTGAGGTAGCTGAAGGAGTGACAGATAGACATGTTGGATAGTGAGGCCATTTAAGGCAGCCACGTGAGCTGTGGAAATGTGATTTATAGGTATTTTTTTCCCCAGGGGAAAATGGATTTCATTATTTTCCACCTCAGGTAAGGGGTAAACCTCTGGTCTTGACCTTGGGAGGTTGTGCGGCTATAATAGTGCTGCCTGAAATGCTGATATAGAGTAAAACCTCATTAAATCAATATTGGTTATTCAAAATCATGCTTGATTGGAAGCAACTGCTTTCCCTCAGCTGCCTGATGTCCCACTGTTCCTTAAGCAAAAATATTATCTACTCTAAAGTGGGTTAAGCTGGCGAAGTTTTCCTGGTCCTTGGAGTTTCAAATTAATAAGGTTTTATTATTTTTCAAGTAGAAGACAGTTCTGAAACACCAGGTCTGATATTGATTTTAATCTACCATTGTCACATGTAACTTTATTAACAAAAAATCTTGTCAGTTTCAGTAAAAAGAGTCATGCATTTTCTTTTCACATTTACACAGGTGTCTACATTGTCTCCATATTGGAATAAATAAACTTATGCGTCCCTAGGAAAATAGAAGTTATGTAAATAAACAGCCATGGCTAATTATCCATGGAACAGACAATTGGAACACAGATGGATGAACTCCATCGTCAACTTAAAGTCTCCTTTTAGCTACAGGAAGGCCACGCCGAAGAAAGCAGGAGAATGTGGGAGCTCACAAGTGACCTTGAACAATTTTATCTTCCACCTGCTCCCACCAGTTCAAACCAGGGGTAGCAGACCTTAGCACTGGCATTTGAGTTTTTGATAAAGGCTATTAAAGAGCCTCAGAAGAGGATAGGCAGGCAGGCAGAGAGCTGCTTAATCCACAAATTAATAAGCAAGAGTTGATGTTTATTTTCATGATCACCCCCCCAAATTTCCAGGTTTAGACTGCAGCATGCTGTTCATCCAAAGCCTGGCATTCCCAGGCTTTCAGAAGTAGTACTGTATATTTGTCTATTTGCTACTTATTGGCTGAAGAGTTTTTAGGGTTCAAATGAAGCAAGCCACTAGACTGACAGCTTTCTCTCACCCTGCTTTCCTGCCTTTGATACCTATTGTTACCTCTTGCCACTCACATCCCTCCAAATTGCCATGTCTTCACTGTGGGGAATGGGGCTCTGCCTAGGGGTGTTGGGCTGAGGTTTCTGAGAGATCAGAAATTAGATATGGAGTTAGGGCAGCTTGAAAAGTAGGTTTCTGGTTGCTTTGGGGTCCTGGCATGGGGCCTTTTCCACCAGCAAGCATATAGAACAGGGGAGAAAGCTGTCCATGGTTGGGAATCACATATTCAAGTTATTCTTCTTACCTCAGGGATAGTTGTGGGATCATGGAAACCAGGGTGTAGGGACAAAACAAGGCATTTCCTCCCTGAAGTGCAAATGTTTGGTGACCTTCTGTGATCACCGACCACGACAAAATTTATGACTTGCAGTCCCATTAGCTTTTCCTGTTGCTTCCTCTCAGTGGGGTCCTAAGCACCGAGGCTCCGCTTACTACTGGGGCAGGCTGCTGACTTGCCCATGTGGACGTGCTCAGTACACATCTATTTTCAGAAACCCTGATATGTGTAAAGTGGGATTCACAAATTTTTATATATATACTATATATATATACACTATATATGTACTACAGTATATAGTATATATAGTATATAGTCCATATATACTATATATAGTGCACTATATATGTACTACATATAGTACATATGTAGTATATATAGTACATATATAGTATATATATTATATCTATAGTACATACACATACACATTTTATTTTTTGGTGCCTTTCCATAGAATGAGTGGGAAAGTCCTCAAGGTAGCACTAGGACAGGGAGAGTTAGGGCTATTAATACCATCACAAAGCCCATAATCCATAGTGGCTGGATTGGAAGAGCAGCTGAGGACACTCAGCAAATTAAAGACATTTCTCTTTTATCCACCCCCTGCCCTCATTAATTTCCCCAATGCATTGTTTTCGCAGAACTGCAATGAAATAAACCTGCTTGTGATTTGTCTAGTCATAATTAGAGTCTTCCTTTTTCTTGTTAGACAGTAATGCCAATAATGACGACAAACATTTTGTCTCTTTTTAGAAAGGCAAAGAGCCAAAATCATTAGATCTGTGAGTTGATCTCAGATTTAAAATGCCGAGATGCAAGCTTCATATGCCATGTGTGCCAAGTTTTCATGAAGTTTTTGGAAGGTTTAAATGATGCATTAAAAAAAGACTGGTTTTTTTTCCTGGTGAATTTTTCTTCCTATTTATCTATACTGAAAAAACCAGAGCTTTCTGTTTACCATGATTCATTTTCAGTGCAGTGGGAGGAGAGAAAGGGTGAGAGAGTAGGAATGATCGATAGGAGTGAAGAGGAAAAGGGTGAGGGAAGAGTGTGAGGGGGTTGTAAGAGGAAGAGTGAGGTTGAGAAGGAAAGGAGTAGGAACAAGGACAAGGGGGGTATTTGTGTGCGTGTGTGTGTAGGTGGGTGGGTAGTAGAAAGTTTGCTTAGAAAGATATCTACGAAACAGAGGAAAACATTAACTTGATTGACTTGCTTTGGCTAGTTCTCTTCACCTGGGTTCACACCCAAACATGCCGAGGAGGATAGTTTAAAAATAGATGGAATTTATCACACGTGGTTGAGCAGATTGCTCCCGAAGGGGTGTTTTCCAGGGCCCAAATGGTAGGATCCCAACCGTTTTTGCACTGCAGAAGAGGTAATTTACTTCACACAAGTGAGCACTTGGCTCCTGGGGAGAGTATTTCTTCCTTTCTGCACAAAACAGAATGGGTTGCAATATTCTCAGCCTTGTTGGTGGGAATTACATACCTATAAACCAAGCAAATGAGATAATGAATGGATTTTGGTATTATGTGGATGAGAACAAGGCAATGAATCTTTCCAGGACTCTTGACTCAGGCACCCTAGCCCACCCCAGCTTGGCAACTCAAGAATGTTTTAGAAAATTGTGCCTAAAAGCTAGTGACAAGACTCATGAATTCCCCCCTTCCCACCATGATGATGATTATTTGAGTGTTTATTCTCCCAATGTTCACCCCAAAGTGCAAATTTCTCATTTCACTCCCCAGGCACTGGGAAAATCGGTTTGGAGTCTGATGAGCTGTCTGCTTCAGGCTCTTCCGTTCTCTGGTGTCAAAGTTTCTCAGTAGTGGACTTAACACTTGCATTTTTCACCTACAAAAGAATTGCTATCAAAAAACCAGACAGCGGATAATTGTATTTTGTGAATTGACGGTGAAGCTACTCAGTTTCAGCCAAGGTCCAAAGGCTGATAATATTCAACCAGAAGAAAGGGTTTGTGTGAGAGAATTCACTTTGGGGTGCTCATTTTTACTGGAAGGAAGACTTTTGCTTGGATTTCTCCTCTCCTCCAATGTGTAGCCAGATGTCCAAGAATCTTTTTTTTTTTTAATAAAGATTTATTTATTTATACATCCAAGAACTAGGGTACAAGCCAGAGGTTTGGGGGGTGAGAGGACTCACCAGAGACAGAGTGGGGAACAGAACAGGCAGATTGACTAAAACACACTGCTGAGGGGAGCAGTGGGCAAGGCGGGAGAGGTCTGCTGTGCCATGTAGGTCCCCTCATTGGCCAGAACGAACTCGTGCTGCAATAGCTGCAGATGCCTCATAGTGCAGTGCTTAACCTCTTGCCCCACCATGGAGGCCCGTGTCCCAGAATCTTTAACAACTTGGGTGACCCCTGCTATATAGTGTGAATGCAAGATTCCCACTGGAGACTCAGCCAGAGCTGTCATCCATCTCTTCAAACCTACTAGGAAGATAATAAAAAGTCATGCCCATAAATATTCTCCTGGACTGGCAGCAAAGTGCTGGCACCTTGCCACCTGGCTGCACTGGACAAGGAAGCATGAAGCTGCCGACTGTGCTCCTCAGCCCACCTAGCACACTCCTGCCTGTGTCTGAGGTGGAATCAAGATGTTCCCAGAAGCGCACCAGCTGCTCACGTGGCAGGCTCATCCATCTGAAGCTGCTGGAGAGCCCTCAGCTACCTTTCTCCTCCTCTCCTACCAGGAGCACCAGGATGACACTTCAGTTTTCTGGGACTCCTACTTTGACCATCTTTTGTTGGAATTTTAGGAAGCCCAGAGAGACTTACACTCCTCCTCCTTGCCCTTGAAATAGTGCACTAAGGGAGGGCAAGAATGAAGGTAAAACCTGTGTTCCTTGCATATGTTGGGTTTGTTACCAACCCCCTTCATGTTCTTTTTCAAGAAAATTAATTATTGAGGTAACATTGTCTTACAACAGAGTCTACTAAAATTTAGGTGAGTAAGTTTGTACCTCCTCAGATGTCTATCACCTAACACACCTGCCATGTGCAAGCTTTTCAACTCACTTAGAACACCCTTCCCTCTCCCATCAGCACCCATTCACCTAAATTCTGTTCTTAAGTTTCATTAAATCCCCTATGCTTCATTAAGATTTGTTTTCATTGTGTGTTCTCTTTCTTCCCCTAGTCTCCTATTGTACCTACAATCTGTTCCAAAATTTAATGTGAATATATAGACCATGCCTTCTGGATTTCTTTTTTTCCTCCCTGTATCTCTCCTATGCCCTTCACAGTGCTAGTCCATCCTGAGCGTCAGGAAATGTTTGCTGAGTAACACACTGAGCAGATGAACTCAACCTCATTCTCCTTTCTGCAGTGGGGAACAGGAATTGAGGAAGTCATAGTATATACCTTACATGTAAGATTATCCCCGTGGATTTCTGAGTTTGGACCCTTCCTACAGGGTAATCTTGAGGATGAGAATTATCCCCTGCCTGTACGCTTCCTTTATTCTGTTGCTATTCCTTTATTGCTATTTTTGTATGGTCTAGGTTAAGACTAAATACCATGTCTTAGCAAAAATACACAGTGGGACTACATCAAACTAAAAAGCTTCTGCACAGCAAAAGACCTATCATTAAAACAAAAGACACCCCATTGAATGGGAAACATATTTTCATATTATTCATCAGATAATGGACTGATATTCAAGACTTACAAAGAATTCATAGAACTCAAAAAAAAAATCCAACCAAAAAATAGGCAGAACTAAACAGATACTATTCCAAAAAAGACATACAGATGGCCAACAGGCACATGGAAAGATGTTCATCGTCACCACAGGGAAATGCAAATAAAAACGACTATGAGATACTCCCTCACACCTGTGGGAACAGGAACAGTCAATGTCAAAAAGGCCGAAATCAAAAAGTGTCGGCAAGGATGTGGAGGAAAAGAAACCCTCTTATGCTGTGCGTGGGAAGGTAGGTTGGTCTCCGCCTATGGGACATAGTATGGAGGTTTCTCAAAATATTTAAAATGGATCTACCATATGATCCAGCAATTCCACTTCTAGATATATATTTGAATAATGTAAAAACATTAAGAGGAACCCAAGAGTGAACCCAAACCACAAGTGGTGGGGACAGAAGGTTCAACCTGCATGGCCTGTGTCAAGGCCTTTGTTACAGTGCGGATCAAGTGCACCGCCTCTCCCTGGAGTCACCCACTCACTGCGCGTCTACCTGCTGGAGTAGGGGCCACTTGGCGAGCTCGGTGTACATCACCGTTAATTAAAAAAAAACAACAACTAGAATGTAGTTCCCCATTCAGATACTTGCCAGTCCTCGTGATGTTTAATGCCACCTCTAGGACTTGCTAAGATCTTGTTGTGTTTAGCAACAGTGAGTAGGGGTTTGGCCTCCGGAAACTTTGTTTAGAATGAAATGATCTGAAGTAAAACCAAAGGAGAGGTGATTGCCGCATACAGTCTCAGCCTACCTTCAATCCTGGGGTGCTATGTGGTGAAAGGCGTAAGAAGAGGACAGCGGTGAGAACTATGCTCTGCAGTGGCAATAAGCAATTTGTGGGAGCTGACGGGGCCCCTTGAGGTGGGGGCACGCAAGGTGTGACTGTCGGGGGACTGCCATTGTAGGGCTTCTCTCCGCCGTAAGTTGTTCTGACTAGTTTGGAGGGTGGTGGCTGTTCGCCCATCTGTGTATTCACTCAAAAACATCTGTTAAACATCTGTGATGTGCAAAGCAGGTGTTAGGTGTGGGACAGGCAAGGCAGTGTCGCTGCTCCTGGGCTCACAGTCCCGTCGTGGCAATGGACGTCTGAACAATGGGTTGTACTGCTCGAGTGGATCGCCTCTGGCCTGAGGATGACCAAAACAACCGGTGTAACAGTTTGGTCACTCATTCAGTCACTCATTTACTTATTTGATGAACCTTTGATTTGTAGTTGCCAAGCGCTCTGGTCTCTTGAGGAGCTCAGTGCTTCATGGCGGTGTGGATGAAAAGCACAGAGTAACCAGCCAGGCCTTTAGGGTGGATGATGGTGGGGTTGGGTCATGAAGTCTCCACCAGGCAGGAGACGTCTGAATTGGGTTTGAAAGAGGAGCATTGCGAGCCAAGAAGAGAAAGGGGAATAGACACTAGAGGGAAGTCACCTGCCCGGAATAGACACTAGAGGGAAGTCACCTGCCCAAGCAAAGGCCCAGAGATGTGAGAAAGTGGGTCTGCTGTGTAGCCAGAGTAGATGTGGGTGGGAGAAGGATAGTAGCCTGGGATCTGTCTGTAAATGCTGAGCTCCTATGCTGCTGAGACGAAATGTTTGGAAATTCAAAAGTCTACAATTTGACTATGAATGGGAGCAGTAAAAATGCTGGTATGACACATCCAAACCTTCAAATGCAAGTTCACCCCCATACTTCAAACTGGAGACCTAAATTAATGTTTTGTTTTTGTTTGTTTGTTTGTTTGTTTTGGTCTAAATCCTCTACTTGTTGAGAAAAGTCTCCACATTTCCTGGAAAAGTGATCAGAGTAAGAACTGTGGATGTAATTTAAAACCTCTGTTTCACTCTTCAGTGAATTCTGGTGATGAAAGCAGGTTGCCTATAGGCCCTATTCAGGGACAGAGGGAGCCTTTGTATTTAATTGGCTGCTGATTCCCACCCTGGGAAGGGGAGTTTTCATGAGCACTGTTGCTGTTCTGGATTCTATAAGGTAACCCTTCAGGGGCAATCTGTATGTCTTCACAGATTATGCTATTATAGACAAAGCTGGAAATACTTCTAATCATTTCACAAGGGACATTTTAAGCCTTGAAGACAATTTTGCCATTTTGTCAGTGCAGGAAAGACCTATTTAAACTTTCTGACTATATTAATTTTTAATTTAAATGTAATGAAATTAATTCAAATTAAGAGGTGACCATTATCAATTTCTTTTCCTATTAGTTCTTTAATGCTTTGGTAAATTGCATTCTAAACTTCTCCTGCAAGGAGCTGGATACATATTCATGGGTTTCCTAAGAAAAGATGAATTTGATCTTGATATGCTAATCTCACAGCCATGGCAGCAATCAAGGAGCAGCTAGGGAGAGAAGTGCATTCTGGTATTAATTATGAATCAGGCATTAAGAACTGGTAAATAATTAAAGCTTCATGTGTCACAACACAAGTTAGGGATCAGTGTGTTTTTCCATTACCAAATGCATTTTGAGGCTATTTCAAGTCTTATTTTGATACTACCTGAACATAAACTGAGATGCTGATAATAGCTTTCATTCGTAGTAAGCATTGTGGAGAATTTGGAACTTATTGAACTGCTGGTATAGGAAGACATTCCGTTTCAGAAGCTGAGGCTCTGCATTTCTAGGAACCATTTCATAACCATCCCCTCGCCTCCCCTCCCCCAAAACAATTCTTTACTCTTTGGGAGCCAATGAAGAATTGTTCATCAGACAGGACTTTGGAGGACCTATGTCCTCATAGGTCTTGTTACTCCAAGTGTGGCTTATAGATCAGCACTCTCTGCATCATCTGGGAGCTGGTGGTGAAAAATGCAGATTCTCAGGCTGACCCTAGACAGTGACTAAGAATGTAACATTTGAACAAGATGGTCAGATGATTCTTTTGTACACTGAAGTTCTGCTAACCTACCTTTCAGGTTTAGAAATTTGAGATTCTCCAATGTCCTTGACTTTCTCCTCTGTAATAAAAAGGAAACCAGTGGCCTCTTTGTCCTTTCAGGGTTCTAAATTGCCAAGTCCCCGTTTCACCCATCATACTTGGAGTGGTTCGATACTGGTGGGGTCCGTTTGAATGCCTGTAGGATTCCAGTAACAGTGATCTTGGGTTTGAATCCTGGCTCTGCTCCTTGTGAGCTGTGTGATTTTTAGCAAGTGCCTAACTTGGCGGAGGTTCAGCTCCAATGAGGATAACACTCCCTGTGTCCTGGAATTGTTGTGAGGAGTGAGTGAAGCGATGTGTTTAGGAAATCGTGCCCACCAGCACAGCGCTCTGCAAGTGGGACTCGTGGTGATGATGGCATTGGGGTGTGGGGGGAAGCAACTTTTAGAGAAATGTCTTGATGGCCAGGAAGGAGATGATTAACTCAGTGGGCAATGGAAGGATACTTAGCAGATTCTTTAAAAATAATCATGCGTTTTTATGATGGTCTCTGCCTGATTGCCTAAAAGGAACATTTAAAGGAGAGGTTTTCTTGGCAGGGGTTTTGGGAGAACAGGACCAGTCTTCTCAGAGAGTGAAACTTGCCTTGAAATAGAGAGGGGGCGTGACTGGTTAAAGTCCAATCCCAGTGCTAGTTTGGAGCACTTCTCACCCTGACTTCTGCTACGTCGTCGTGGAAATGCAGTCGTAATTCTACCAAGTAAGTGTTGCTGCCTGAGGATATCATCCTTTTCTTTGGAGATGAAAAAAATAACCTTCTTGTCTTTTCTGAAGTCTAAATTAATGAGGAAGGAAAAGCAAATGTTCAAATTATGAAGTTAAAAAATTTTTTAAAAAATTCCTATTTCATAAACTACTTAAAGTGGTTATTTTCAGAGCCTCCTGTTATATACCCCAAAACAGTGAGTGTCCATAATGGAACTCAGCCCCTCTTGTTTTCATTAGTCTCTCCTCCTCCTGAGAATTAAGAAAATGATACTTATTACAATATTCTATCTTGACCTCTTCACAGATAGAATGAGCTGTTAGTAGAATGGGGTTCAGGAGAACAGATGCCTGGAAATGCTTCCCATATGCTGGGTGACCAGCTGAAGGAATACAAGAAGAGTTTGGTATTTCCCACTAGCAGGCTCTGGCCCCACAGGAACTTATGAATACTGAATATGAAGGGCTCCTTCTTATTTTCTAGAAGGCATAGTGTGAAATTACCCATTATGGCCATAAATTGCCACTTTATTTTCAAGACAAGAAAAGCCAAAGCAAAAAAACAAAAAACCCAAAACCTTTTCAAATTTTAATCCGTAAATACAGGGGTCAGTACAAGAGACCTTTCTCTTAAAAAAATTTTATGTCAGGTTGTGTCATATATAGTATTTAGCAAGCTTATTTTTGCTCAGCTGGGAGTAAAGACTCTTACTGGCTCTACTCACAGAGCAATTTGTTGCCAAATCCTGAGAACTGTTAGAATTAGAACCTCAACTGCTCATTTAAATTTTGGCCACCAGGTTTGATTGCATATCTGTTGGTTCTTAAAATCTGAACTTGATTCCAGAATTGGTTGCTGGCAGAATCTTTAGGTGGGGAGAGAAGGCATGGGGGAGTGTGAACTGCTAAGGTTCTGACTTCTTCCGTGTGCTGACTTCCTGAGTTGTCATGTCTGCTTCCTGCTCACTAGAGGAGGCACTCAGTGCCTCATTTCCCTTTTCTGCCAAATGCAGGTAATAGTGGTACCTTATTTTCTAGGGTGCTGTGAGAATTAATTGAATTAATTCATGTGATGCCCTGAAAATAGTGATTGGCATGTCATAATCACGCGTATGTTTATTTGCTCGCTATTTCTCAGCCTGGCCATCTGACCCTGAGCTCACAAGAAGAATCCATCTTTATATTTTATAGTATCTTGTATAGCGCCGTTTAATAGTACATATCACATCACCAGTATTTATTAGTACCCGTGATGGGCCAGGCTCTGACTGAGAACTGTGATTACTGCCCTTCTGGAAGGTATAGTCATGCTGGAGAGATGGGCAAATATTGCAGTATTTCTGGGTGGGGGATTTTGGATGCTAGGGAGCACTGTCAGAGGTGCTTATTTCTAACTTGTGGGGAGAAGACCAGGTTTTCTGGAGGGGAGTAATGTCTCAGCAGAGCCTGCAGGGTGAGCAACAGAAGAGCTGAGAGTGTTCTGGAGGGAGGGAGGCAACTGTGAGAAGGCAGCTCACAAATAACTGGTGAATGACAAGGTAAGAAGCTTTTGTCAGTTTTTGAGACGATAGGGAAGCTCAACATCCTCTTAAATTGTTTTGGTTGAAACAGAAATGCCCAGGAATTTCTGACAGTCCTGCTTTTACTCCCCGAATGAGGAGAAGAGTGGCAGAGTGGCCATGTCCCAGCTGGAAAGCCTTTCAGCACTGAGGGCTTGTGCTCAAGCAACACGTGGGCACATCCATGTGCTTTATGAAGCAGTTTGCTGCCTCACTGCTTTCTTATACATGTATCTTAATGCCTCTCCTCTCTAAATCCTGCAGTGTCTTTGGCAAATTACCTTCATAACAGAGGTAAATATTTTGACCATACAAGAAAAAGTCACTGCAAAGAAAACACAGGTTAAAGTTCCTTTCTTTCCCTGCCCAATCTTCATTTTTAAGCTCTGCCATCTTTGAAGGGAGTTTTGTTTGCACCTGTCTTTGTTCTTGGCAGCCCCACCATCACTCCCAATGAACCTCATCTTTTAAGCCACTTCTGTCTTCCTTACCAGGCTCTATAAAATACAGTCAGAAGGAGAAAGACAAATGCTGGATGGTGCCACTTACATGGGGAATATAGAGAGAAGCCAAACAAACAGTCTGATAAAGCCAGACTCAAAAACTAACTCTTGAAAGTTGACTGTAGAACTGAGACAATGAGGGGGAGTGGGAGGAGAACAAAATGGAAAGGGAGCACTGGATGGTGGTGGACCACTATGGGCAGTTGGTGGTGGGTGTGGCGTGACAATGACACCTGCAAGGGGTGGGAGGGGACCCTCTACTTCTAAAACACAGTGAGTGTTACTTCGATAAAAATTATATATAAAAAAAAAACAACCCTGACTCTTGAATTGGAAGAAAGTGGAGTTAAATTAAAAAAAAATTGATTGACCAGTCATTTAAAAACAATAGAGAGCAAGAGTTGAAATGTTTCTCTACTCTTATTAGGTTGCTTATTGGGACATTCTGACACGTGGGAGGTGAGCCGCTCACCGCCTTCCTTTCCCTTGAGAGCAATAGAAGTAGCCCTTGTCAGATTCCAGCCCCTCTCCCTGAAGAGAAATCCTTGATTGAGTTGGAAGCCTGGCTGTGTTTTCTACCCCTTGATAGCAGGGTTCCCTTGACTCTCAGTAACCTTTTCAGCATTTCACTCAACATGATCAATAGCTTTCCATTAATGCTTCTGGGCCCAGAGGAAGCAGAATAGATGAGAGAAGGCGAGCGGGGTGATAGATACTCAGAATCACCCAAAGGTAAATGGTTATTTCATATATAGAATCCAGGAGAGAGATTCACTCTAAGTGTACACATTTCCCCAAGACAGGTGAGTGACTGCATTGCTCTCTGGAGGGGACTGAGGTAGCCATCAGCATTTTGAGAATTAGCCTGTTTTTACCTTCCTTTCCATGAATTGGAGAATGTCCTTAGAATAAATTTCTCCCAAGAGAACTTTCTAGAACAACTGAACATGTGTGGTGACTTTCCCAAAAAAGCCTGTTTTTCTTTTTATGGTGAGTTTATCATTTTGCAAAATATGGGAGTTAGGACTGGAATATAGAGCGATTTCTCATGAGGAGACAAACAGCAAGATTAGATAAGTGGTATGTTTCACACGTCAGACTCTCTGCCATGTCTCCTTGGTATGTTTCACATTTGGAAAATGTCCTTAGAGTTTAGGAAATGTGCAGAGCCAGCACACAATTATGACAGTGCAACAGAGCAGTCAGGGCAAGAGCTTGGGGCTGTGAAAATTCTATCAGACTGGGAAGATACAGGGCAGTGGAATTACATGGCTCTCTGTGAAATGGAATGATTGCATCTGTAGTTAGGGACAGACTTGGGCAGGGTCCTAGAACAGGACTTGTAACAGCATTGTATGACCCATGCTTTGTTCTAGTCTCCATTGTAGTCCCCTTATAAAGTCATGCTCACCTCTTACTTGTTGACTTAGATGTTGCACTTTTAAGATTATACACTTTGCTTTACAGTAATCTCTTTTGAAGGTATCCTTTATTTAAAAATAATTTATGGAAAGGATGAAAAGGTCCAGAGACTACTTCTGCTGTGAGAAACAGTAGAAACTGCCGCACTGACAACCATTTCTCTGTTCCACCTCTTAGAGACAACCATTTTGAAATCTTAAATAGTTATTCCTGCATAATTATTATTTACTGATTTACTAACATTAGGCATTATTATCTTTTTACTATGATCATATACCTTTCATATTCTCCAGTTCTCTCTCTACCCCTCAAATACAGTTAGTTCTATAGTTAGCGCCATGAAGAAATCACATTATTATGAGTGTTTGAATATCTTACTCTTCAGAGCCAAGTGGAATAGCATGATTACATTTTATTTGCTCAATGACTGTTGGTTTTTCTTCATGTTTCTGATTGGCTTTCTTTTTTTCTGAGCATTGTTTGAATTTTGGGTAATATATCAAGCCCTAGTAATGTCCAAGATACTTCCTCCTTCCTCAGTTTTCCACGTGACTCTCCCTTTAGTGCCCAGGTCACTCCTTGATCAGGCACCATCTTTGCATCTGCATGTACCTGTGGCATTGCTTGGCCTGTACTGGGCATTCATTAAATATCTGGTGACTGAGCGAGTTACTCTATTTCCAGACAGTGTTAAACAAATGAAGTTAGGCTTTATGTGCTTGAATGAAATTACTTTTGGATGTTAGTGTGATAATACAGATTTTTGAATCAATTTCCTTCCTCATTGTCTTTACGTTATACTCTTCAGTTCATCTTGTAAATATTCACATGTTCCCAAGCATACCTGAATTGAAACCAGAAAGTGGGTTGTACAAGTATTGCCAGTCTCATAAAAAGATTAGTTACTATTACTGAAGTCTAGATAAGAAACAGCTGCCACTTATCCAATAATTTAATGCACTGTTTACTCACTGAAGCAAACTACTGTTTACTTATTATTACCTTACATCTCTTCATGGTGTAATTATTGACTAGAAATCATATGTAATTTCTGCTACAGCATGCTTGCACTGTCTAGTCATTCTGCCTGGAATTTTCTTTTTTTTTTTTTTTAATTTTTTTTTATTAGTTATATTTGACATCATTTGTAGTCCCCAGGGGGTACCCACCACCATTTCACCCGTGCACCATCA
>JAGFMF010011574.1:8287637-8326299 GCA_019455555.1 Galemys pyrenaicus | reverse complement strand
AGGTTGATTCCCAGGTATTTGATTTTCTTGGTTTCAATTGTAAAGGGTATATTTTTCTTGATTTCTTCTTCTTCGGAATGGTTGTTTGTATATAGGAACTGCCTGGAATTTTCTTACCATCACCTTTCATACCCATACTCCAACAACACGTTGGCCTCAATCTTGCCTGCTCTTCATAGTTCAGCTCAGCCATCAGTGCCCAGGCAGTTTCTCTCTTCATAGACTGACAACACTTATCTCCATTGTAATTGATGGAGTTTTTGATTCATGCCTGACTCCATCGCCAGACTGTAAACTTCTAAGGGTTGGAATTTTCTTTACCTTCTGTTTTATTTCCAGGATTCTTCTTGGAGCTCAGTATGTAGCAGATGCTCTACTATGCCATTAAAACCTTCCCTCATGATTTAACTTTTCCTTAATAAGGGTTTGATGACTTTACACTTTTTGATATTTCCTTTCTTAAAAAAAACTGTCAAGACTTGACTTTTGGCTTGGTTGGAGGGATGTGAGAGAAGAGTTATATGAGGAAATCTTGAATATTGAGTTATTGAGAGATCCAGGCAACTACATTACATGTATTATTTTTCAGAGTGGTGGTGTTTAAAGTGGAAGTGTTTTTATTGGGCATGAAAAGAAAATGAGAATTACCCATAATTTAAAAAAAATGGTATATGATCATATTTCATTCTGTCATCACAAGTTTTCAAGTTTTGTCACATAAGTGTTTACCCCATTTCGTCAAGTACTTATGGCAATGTTTTGGTAACATTCCAAATTCTTCCAAATTTTGGGTAATATATCAAGCCCTAGTAATGTCCAAGATACTTCCTCTTCCTCAGGTTTCCAGGACCCTCCCTTTAGTGACTAGTTCACTCCTTGTGCAGGCGCCATCTTTTCATCTGCATATCACCTAATGCCTGTCACATTGCTTGGCATTATTTAGCCAAGTACTATTGTTAACAAAACATTTCCAGTATTTACTCAGATCTTTCTGCCTTCTTTGAAAGAGTTCCCTGATATTAAGCCTTTTTCCAGTGCCGCAGTCTTTGTCAAAGACATTGGAGAGAAAAATGAGCTTACGATTGATTTTCACAGGGCTGTATAATACATTAGCAGAAACACTGATTAGATATGAAGTCCTGGATTTTTTTTAATATCAAAAATCAGGTATTGAATAATTGGTCAATTTATAAAATATGTGTAGAGTAAAAAGAACAACAATATGTAAGAAACAAATGTGTGCTCATAGCCCTGTTGTAAAAATAAAATAGTTTAATTACCTCTGAAACCTGGAAATGCTGCTTCCTGATCCTTTTCTTTCCCCTTGGATGCAACCACTGTTCTGAATTTTGTGTTCATGATTATCTTGCCTTTTTATGTTTTCAAATGTATATTTACAGTCCAAATAATATACTATTTAATTTTGCATATTTTTGATTGTTTATAAATGGTTTCATATTACACATATTCCACAACTTGCTTTTTTTGGTTCACTATTGTGTTCACGTGGTCATTCCTTGTTAGTGAGAGTAGCTGTAATTCATTCATTCTTGTTGATTCATAATAGCCCACGTGAAACTATGCCACGTTTATTTATCCATACTTGTGAGTTGTTTCTAGGTTTTGCTGTTAAAATAGTGCTGTTTGAGCATGCCTTGCATATATCCCCTGTGCACACACGGAAGTTTCTCTTGAGTATAAATCTAGAATTGGAATTGTTGAGTCATAGGTTATAGGCCTCTTAAGCCAGATGAAACCAAAATGTTCTTCAAAGTAATTGTACGAATCTATACTCCCAACAACCTACCTTATGAGTTTTGGTTTTTCTAAATTCTCTCTAGCAGTTGGTTTTGTGAAAGCTTTCATTTTGATCAAGCTGGTAAGTGTGAAGTGCTATTTCATTTGGGTTTTATTTGCATTTCCCCAATTATTAATGAGGTTCAACTATTTTTGGTCATCTATTAAGAAGCTATGTTAATATATTAAGAAGATTGTCTTTTCTATGAAGGTTCAGTTTTGTCTGCCTTTTTATTTGTGTGTTGATCTGTACTTCTTTATATTTCATTGAATCTAAGAGACTACTGGTCCTTAGAGTGGCTATTTTATTTACCACTAAAAAAAAATACTGACAATTAAGTTGTGACATAGTATTGATTATATGATTAATCTGATTTATAGGAGGCTAAAATATGACAGAGATTAAATGTATTTTGAATGATGAAATATATGTCCTGGTTACCAGTCTCTTGCCATTTAAATGTATTATAAAATGTGTTCTTCAGTTGCTATTTTTCTTTTTACCATCTTTATGTTGTCTTGATGCAAACTAGTTCTTAACTTAATGTTTTAAATTAGGTCCAATTTAAAAACATTTTTTTTCCCTCCATGGTTTTTATACATTTTATGTCTTAAGAACTCTTCTTCACTTTGAGACTATGAAGATATTTTTGGATCTCTTCCTCTATATGTTTAATGGGTTTGCCTCCCACATTTTAGTTTTTAATTTACCTGAAATTGATTTTGGAATGCAGAAAGAGGAAGGTGCCAAAATAATCTCTGTGCCATCATTAAAAAACCAATTCTTTCTTAACTGATCTGTAATTTTATCTCAGTCTTAAATCAAAGGTCCATATATATGGGTTGGTCTGTTTCTGAGCTCTCAGGTCTTTTCCATTGGTGTTTCTGTTTATCCCAACACAGCTGGATATGTATCTACTACGAAGATAGAGAAGCTTTATTACTTTCTCTCTTACCTGCATGGATTCCTAATCTGGTATTTTAAATTTTGTGGTTTTTTTTTTTTGAAGGGTACTCAAATTGTATAAACTTTGGATCCTGTATAGCCTGGGTGAACCTTGTATACAACCTTAATGATTATAGTTTTTTTTTTTTTCATTAAAATATTTTAAAATTTACATATACTTGCCATTAATTGTAATCCCCATGTATTCCCCATCACCATCTCACCAGTGCACCATCACCTCAGTCCCTCGTGCTCCCATCTTCCCTCAACCCTTCCCCTCCCCTCCCCACCAGGTGTCCCCAGTCTGTCATAATAATTTTTATGTGTGGCATATCTGGTGCCCCCATCCTCTTGTTTTTCTGGAATATCTTGCCTATTCTTGGGCCTTTGATTTTTCTTAATGCATTTAGAATCAGCTTGTCAAATTACATAAATAAGCTGTGGTATCTTTAGTGGAATTATATCACATTTCTAAATCAATTTCAGAAGCATTGACATTTTTGCAATATTGAGTTCTTCAAACTTTAATATGATTTATATCTTCATTTGTTTAGTTCTTCTTTAATGTCTTTCAATAGAGTTTTATAATTTTTTTATAGATTCTTTTAAAAATTTTTTTATTTATATATGCATACAAAGCTGGGGTACAGGACAGATTCGCAGGAGGTGAGAGGATTCATTAGACACAGAGCAGGGAGCAGAACAGGCAGATAGACCGAACACACTGCTGAGGGGAGCAGCGGGCGAGGCAGGAGAGGTCCCCTGCGCCATGTGGGTCCCCTCCCAGGCTGGGGATCGAACTCGTGCTGCCTTGCTGGGGATGCTCCACAGAACGGTGTTCAACCCGCTGCACCACCAGGAAGGCCCAGAGTTTTATAATTTTTTTCATAGATATTCTGAAGATATTTTATCACACTTATCCCTAGTACTTCATATTTGGGAGATATTATGAATATCTTTTTAAAAATTGAATTTTTAAGTGTAGTTGATTGTATTTAGAAATGCAACGGATTTTTGAATACCAGTATTGTTTTTAGTCACATTGTTTAAGTTTATATTAGGTCTAATAAATATTTGAGGGCAAATATACAAAGCTAGTTTTGTCAGTTTTGTTTCTTTTTATTAATCTCACCTCATCTTCCTTCTATTCCTTCATCCCTTTATTGCTAGCTTTTATCCCCCCTTTCTAATTACTATAACTTTAAAGGGTCTTTTAGGTTAAAAAATTCACAATAGCCAATGCATTATTTAAAGAGAAAAGTAAAGTTGTAGAACTGACTTTCTCCAACTTAAAGACTTACTATAAAACTACAATAATCAAGACAGTGTGGTATTGGTGAAACGGTAGACAAGTAGATCAATGGAACAGAACAGAGAGACCAGAAATAGATCCACATAAATACAATTAACTGATTTTGACAAAGTAGCAAAGGCAAATCAATGGAGCAAAGACAGACTTTTCAATAAATGGTGTTGGAAAAACTGGACATCTATTAGCAAAAAATCCAAATCTAGACTTAGACCTTATGCTCTTCACAAAAATGAACTCATTATGGATTATAGACTTGAATATGACATGCAGAGCTATAAATGCCTAGAACATTGAAGAAAATCTAAATGGTACTGGGCATGGTCAAGACATTTTAAGTATAACACTAAAGATAAAATTCAGGAAAAGAAGTAGTTAATAAACTGTACTTCATTAAAATCATAAAATTAGTTCTACAAAAGACAATGTAATGAGAATAAGAAGATAAACCATAGATAGGGAGAAAATATTTGCAAAAGACTGTGATAAAAATATTATTGAAAATATAGAAAGAACTTTTGAACAATAATGAGATACCACTGTGCATATAATGGCTAAAATCCAGAACACTGACAATACCAAATGCTGACAAAGATGTGGAACAACAGGAGTGCTGATTCTTTACTGATGAGAATGCAAAATGATATAGCCACTTTACAAAACAGGCAGTTTCTTATAAAACTAAACATACTTTTAATGGTGTAATCCAGTAATCACTGTCCACATTATTTACCAAAAGAAAGTGAAAACATATGTATCTTAGAAACCTGCACATATGTGTTTATAGCTGCTTTTTCGTAATTGCCAAAACTTGAAGGTAACCAAGTAACAGAGGTAATCTCTGTTGATGAATGCTTTGGATGTTTCCATATCTTGACTGATGTGAATAATACTGCAATGAACAGAGAGAGCAGATCTCTTCAATATTCTGTTTTTATTTCCTTCAAATATTTACCCAGAAGTGAAATTGCTAGGTCATATGGTAGTTTTATTTTTAATATTTTGAGGGACCTTTTTATTGTTTTTCATAGAGGCTACATCAATTTAAAATCCCACCAACAATGTACAAAGGTTGTCTTTTTTACACACCCTTTAATACTTGTTATCTCTATTTTTTTTGCTTGAGAATATTTATTCTGAATAAAAATATTTTTCTTCTCATATGCACAAACACTTCCTATAAACTTTTCTTTTAAATATATTTTGCATAAGTGTTCCTTTTTTTTTTTATAATGTTTGCTTTCTTTTCTCAGGTGTTGTCCCCATAAAATTTCCACCACCAAGTCACCCGTGCACATTACCATAGTCCCTTGTGTTCGTCCTGCCCTCACTTTGGTCTCTGTCCCCTGTTATCTCTATTTTTTGAAGACAGCCATCCTAACAGGTATGAGATGATGCCATTGTGGTTGATTCTTATTTCTTAGAAGTGATCTCTGGATTTGTAGAATTTTAGAATCTGTAGAACTCTGGAATATTGTAGAATTTCCCTTTATCTTTAATATTCTTAAATTTCCTCTAAAACATGGAATATTTATCTCTCTATTTGTTGCTGTATGAATTCTTTCAATCTGAGTTATTAAGTTATTCTTAAAATATGTATTTTAAGAGACTTCATTCTTATAATTCAGATTGCCTGTATATTGATACCTTTACAGACTTCTCTCCTCTCTGTGTTTTGTTTTTCCTTTTTTATATTTTTATCTTTGCAACTTGGCTGTTGCTTCCTTGAGCATTTGTCAGCATGAAGCGTGTTTATAATTCTTTCTGTAGTTATAACAATTATATTTTGATTTTATTATCTTGTTCCCTTAAATTTTATACTTTCATGCATAATATTTCCTCTTTTTAAATGGACTCCTCTTCTTGTTTCAAGTGGATAATATGTTTTTTATCTCCTTAATATGTTCATTGACCTTCTTTCAAACTAGATTTAATACTTCTACTTCAGTTGATGTATGTTGAATTCTTTGGAGGTATTTGTACTGTTTCAGTGTCCAGTAGTATCTACTGGAAAGGGCTGAAGGTCAGACTCCAGTTTGTCAGTTTTGTTGAATTTTAGAGAGATGGGAGGGAGCCAGCCTGTGAGGAGAATCCAAGCTCCACAGGCTGTGAGTGATATCCTACACCCCTGCTTTGCTGTCGCTGTACCAGGAAACAGCTCTGGTCACTGTATGTCTTTAAAGTGGCGGCAAATGCATCACTGGAAGTGCAGCCCTGATGGGTTATCCGCCAGTTCTGGGGCTTTGGAGGTGAAGGCAAGTTATGGAAGAGTTAAAGCTTGAGGGTGAGTGGCCAGTTACCCTCTTTTCCTCAACTACTCACCTAGCAGGGCGTAACCTGATTTTACTTCTTGGACATTGGAACCTGTAGTGCGGGCTTTTTCTATTGATTTCTATAGTGAAGAGATAAGCTTCACTCAAGGAAGTTGTAGAGGAAGCCAGAGGTAGAATTTAAAAATAGTTCCATCAGTCTATATTTTAGGTCTATCTATGACTATTCCCAGCTGCACTTGCCTTTCCACCTACTGACACAACAGAAGTCATACTTCCATCTTCTCTTGTTTTTTGGTTAGTTTCTGATACTACTTTTCCCTCTTGCTTCTATAGTTTCTCTGTTTTGGGTGAAGGGAGTCAGAAGCACTTTCTGTTTGCAGTTATGTTTGTGGATTCACATTTATTATAATGAACTGGATCTATTTCTCCCCACATTCTTATCTTCTTTTATACTTCCAGTGATGATTTTTTTCTACTCTCCCATTTTTTTCCTCCCTCTTCCTTCTTCCCTTCTCCCCTTTGTGTCTTTCTTCTTCCCTTCCTCACCCACCCCATTCTCTTATTTGATCTTTGGATAAAATAACTTCAAACTTTCTTTTTTCACTTCCCCCTCTTTAAATCTGGAAATTAGATACTCCTTTATTGATGTAGTAGTCAGAATTAATGTAGACTGAATGCATAAAATGTAAATGAATAGAAATGGCTTAAACAAAGTCCAGGTAGAATATTAATGGATTGGATTACTAAATAGTGTTAAGATACCCTTTCTTTCCAAATTGATTCAATGAAATCACAGTCTAAATCCCAGTAGATGTTTTTGAAGAAATGCCAAGATTGAATCTATAATTTTTATGGACATGCAGAAAATACACAAGGGTCAAAACAATCTTGAAGAAGAAAAACAGCTAGAGGATTTGTATACATGGTTTCAATAAAACCATAATAATCAAGACAGTTTAGTATTAATATAAGAGTAGTATTATATTGGTGTAGGGATAGTTGAATAGAGTTCAGAAATAGATCTGCATGTATATGGTCAACTGATTTTTATTAAGCACTAATACAATTCAGTGGGGTGAAGGAAATGTTTTCAACAAATGATGTTGGAATAACTGTACATTTGTATGGGAAGAAAAGATTAACCCTTTACTCACATTAGCTACAAAAATTAATTCATGATGGATCATGTTTCTTTTTATAAAAGAACCATAAATCTTCTAGAAAAAAAACCAAGAAAATAGCTTTGCAACCTTGGAGTAGGCAAAGATTTCTTGATAATGCCCCTCATCCCCAACTGAAGAATAGCCCTGAGGATTTATTTTCATGAGCGTGTGTTGTGGCAATTCTTTTTTGGTTGAAAATATCACCTTTATCTTGAAAGATATTTTTCGGAATATACAATTCTAGATTACTTGTTGTTATTTCTTTCAAATAACAGGTCTCAAAAATACGCTGATTTTAACTATCAAAATAAAATTTCCTTTTCATCAGACTACCTATTTCTGACAAAGTACCCATATTTAGAGCATACAAAGGACTATACCAGTCAGTAATAAAGAGAAACAGCCCAATAAAAATAGGCAAAATACGTGAACAGATATTTCAGAAAAGAAGATAAAATAGCTAATAAGCACATAATGTTCTCCATATCATTATCACCAGGGAAGTGAAAATTAAGACTGATCTCTAGAATGGCTAAGATTAAAAAAAATATGACTACATGAAGTGTAAGGGCACCTGTTACATTGCTGTAGCAGTATAACAAGACAATAACTTGGAAAACTGCAACTAATATAGTCATAAACTTATACTTACCATATGACTCGAGGAATTCCATTCCTAAATACTCTCTCAAGAGAAAATGTGTGCCCCCCAAAATCTTAGGCAAGAATGTTTGTTGAAACCTACTTACGATGGTCCCAAACTGGAAATTGCCTAAATATCCTTTAGTACATGACAAGATAAGCCTTGTGTTTTTGTATTCATATAATGTGATACTATTCTATATACATATAATGTGATACTACTATATGGTAGCAATGAAAAGGACATGCTCCTGATACATAGCATGGATGAACTGGAAACATTACATCGGGCAGAACACAAGACAATACATTTATAACTCCATTTGCATGGATTTAGAGAGTAGGCAATACTAACCTAGAAATCAGAAATAGAAATAGTGGTTGCCTGGGAAGGAGAATTGATTGAGACAGGATGTGAGGGAATTTTATGAGGTGAGTGAAATACTCTGCATCTGGTTTGGGTGGTGGTTATATGATTGCATATAATTGTCAGATCATTGCAATGAACATTTAAGATGTCTGTATGTATCATACTGTATGTAAATTAAACCTTAAACTCCCCCTTCCTGCCTCATAATACTTTGGAGACAAATAGTCCAAAGAGCTGGTCAAAGATTGAAGTATTCTAAGATATGAGGAACCCAGGCTCTCTGTCTTTTTGTTCTTCTGGGCAGCATGTAGATTTATGTATTTTATGCTATAAAATACATAATTAGAGTTAACCACATATTTGCAATTTTATCCTCCATCTAAGATATTTTCTCCAAGATGATGCCTCTCCACCCCCAACTGAAGAATAGCTCTTAGGATTTATTTTCATGAGTGTGTGTTGTGGCAATTCTTTTTTGGCTGAAAATATCACCTTTATCTTGAAAGATATTTTTCGGAATACACAACTCTAGATTTCTTGTTATTTCTTTTAAAAGTACATTTCTGTGTCATCCTGTTTCTTCAGGATACAGTCAAGAAGTCAAATTTTCAGTTTAATAGTTGTTCCTTTGTAGGCTACATATCAATTTTCTCATCTCTCTTTTTTTCATTGTTTCTCAGTTTCGTGATGATATGTCTACGTATGGATTTTCTTATTTTTAATTTACCCTACTGCTTGGTATTCCTTAATATCTTTAGTTTCAAGCTGATGCCTTTCATTGATTCTGGATAATTCTTAGCTGTTTGTCTTTATTCATGTCTCTTCATTCATACTTCTCAGTCACTCTTGTGTTCTATAACTCTGATTAGACACATGACAGACTGTCACTGTCTTCTCTGACCTATAATGTCCCTTACATATTTTTCTCTGTGGCTTGAAATTCAGGTTGTTCTTGAATATTTCTTCATTATTAATTATTTTATTAGCTATATCTCCTGTGCTATTAGAGCTATCTCCTGACTTTTAGTTTCAAATGTAATTTTCATTTCTAAAAGTTCTACACCCATTCCTCCCAATTCAATTAAGTTTGGTAACTTAGTTTCCCTTTCTGACACATATTTCTTTATTTCTTTAAATATTTTATATCTTCTTATTTTGTATCCAGTTTTTCCATGACTGAGTCAATAATTGTTTCTGTAGACTCTTGCTCAGAGTGCCTTGTTTCCTTGTGATTTTGCTATGCCTTGGAATTCTGTTTCTTTATCACTTAAAATTCTTTGAGGTCTGAATTGAGAATGAGTTCTTCTTCTCCTTTTTTTTTTTAAAAGATTTTATTTATTTATGCTTACCAGAGCTGGGGTATAGGCCAGAGTCTCGGGAGGTGAGAGAATTCACCAGAGACAGAGTGGGGAGCAGAACAGGCAGATGGACTGAAATACACTGCTGAGGGGAACAGCAGGTGAGGCAGGAGAGATCTGCTGCGCCATGTGGGTCCCCTCCCTGTGCGGTGGGTGCTTCACAGTGCAGCGCTCAAGCTCAACCCACTGTGCCACCAGGGAGCACCCCCCCACCCCCAACCAGGATGAGTTCTTCCAGATAATCCTTTGTTTGGTCTTGGCTTAAGGAAGGATGAACTTGGTCTGAAAAACTGTGAGAGGGTCAGCTGCTCATTACAAATTCTGAAGGGACTTTTCTCTACCCCTTACCAAGGTTTAAAACATGAACAATACTCTGCCATCTCCTAAAAGGAGTGAGCTTACTTGTACTATATCCCTGAATGTAGAGTATATCCCTTTGGGGTCCCATCTTGATCAGCAGAATGCGACATCAGACTCTCCACATTTGGAGAGGTCCTAGCACTTATCTCTTGTACCCTTCAATTTACAAGGCTGTGAAAGCTGTGAAGCTTATATTTGCCAGATTAAGCAAATACCCTTAGGTGGAAGCTGCCTCCATGCTCTATTTACTTCCTTTGCTTACATCTTTCAGTTAGTTTTTGGTCGCTAAAAATTTACTATTTTCTTGCCAATTCATCTTCACATTTATGTATTTTTAAGAGATACAAATCTACCATCTTTAGTTGTTTTGACCAGGAAAGATTGATTGAGATAGCTATTTTGTCATCAGAATTAGGATTTCTGTACTTTGGTTTTACTCATTCTGATAAAATGTCTATTTCATGTGTAAGTTTTAAAATGCTTATATGTTAATATAGTTGCAAATGCATGTGGTTTGATTTCTAAATGAATATGTAAATGCAATATTATTAGGAGTGCATGCCCAGAAATAGCTGTGGTTTGGGTGTGCAAGTTATAATGTGACTATGCCCTCCTCTTAATACTCGGGGAGGTGGTCGTAGCAGTAGTGAGACTTGCAAGGCTTCCAGTGTCTTGGGGATATACAGACTTCTCTCTTGCCTTTTATTATACAACAAAATCTAGGGAACTTTTTGGTAATTTCCTGAAAAGTCTTGAAAACTTTCTGAAGGGGTATGTTTACCTCTTCACTGAGACGGTGGTTGCTTGGTGTACATCTCCCTGTGTAGCCAACAGCATGTGGGACCTTTGGCTGACTACTAGTGAGCTGGCTTCTTAGTTTCAGTACTCTGTAGCCAAAGGTATCAGCTCAAATAGTCGTGCACCCACCACTGCCCAGTGTGCTGCCACTGGCTGGTTTTACTAGAGACAGACCTCCTTCACTCTTAAGACAAAGAAATTCTTGCTTTCATTTGATTGATAGAAACTTGGCAAAGAATGTACATTTTACCAGTAACTGGCTTGTGTCCTGGCTGGGAAGAGGAACCTTGTTAATGAATTACCTTCTACTTATAAGACAAACTGGACTCATTTGTTTCCTTCTAAAGATGGTGTCATTGATTAAAGATGGCCATTAGTGACCACGAATAAATGCATCTGTTCATTTGACATTTGCATTTTATATTAGGAAGCAAAACAGACAGCTCTTTAGATAACCCATCTATTTCTAAGTCATCTTAGAGGTGGTCTCACAGTTCTAAATCATAATAATCAAAAATTATTTAATCAACTAGAGATATCCATTTGTAAACTTTAACTTGGGGCTGTGGTAACTTTTGCTTAACTATAAGCAAAATTTATTAGCAGTGATCATATTATTGATGGTGTGAGTCATAAGAGTAGTGATATCCCAGATAAAGAGTCTGCATATAGTGACTTAACAAAAGTTTCAGAGCTGAAATGAAACATCTACCACATCTATTTCAGAACCTAACACCGAAGTGAAATGCTAATTTTTATAAAAATGCATCAGAGTGTCATTTTTAAAAGTCAACTAAATAGGCTTGGGACCCAAGCCTATGTATTATTAAAATTGAATTGTAATATCAAAATATCAGATTGAACTTGAACCAGAACTCTGTATGTGTTATTGATTGATAGCAAGCACCTGCTTTATAAGCTACGTTGGACTTATTGAGAGGGGGTGGTAGTTATTAAAAAATAAAATGATGAGATTCACAGGATTAGTCTTCAGGGAAGGGAAGATACAGATGTGTTGAGATCAACGAGGCCCCCTGACCCTCCTAAGGTGACTGTGAGCTGGCACTTCCCTGTTAGCATGGCATGTGTGTGTCCACTGGATCTTCGTGCAAGGAGTCTTTGCTTGACTTGAGGCTTGGTCATTGCAGCTTGCTTGAACTGACCAGATGCGGGACCAAACCAGCTGGAGTGACTGCCACAGGCCACTTATTTGGGGGTTTAGAGCCACATCCTGCTAGTTGTGCTTTTCATGAATGGATGAGGAAACATTCGCAAATGACAGAGCTTCAGAACCCCCACAGCTGTGCTGTCTTTTCTGGGTGAGCCTGATTGCTTTTGGCTCTACCCAGTGCAGTGTTTTCCATCAAATAAGTCTTTCCTCCACAGGGGTATTTATTATGTGCCATTTTGAAAATAAAAGGGACTTGGAGCAATCATCCAGCAAAACCATAAAACATTTTATTATCCGAGACGGTGAGGGGACAGGTTTGACATACAACACTGGGAGCGGTGATGGCCGAACAATGTGGTACTAAAGTGTGATTTAATGAGGCTTGGAGGATTTAGTTCAGTCAGAAAAGTTCCACTATGTCTTGGGCATAGGAGAAGTGAGCTGGCATGGGCACCTGACTGAACAGCATCTCATCAGATAGGCGTCAGCCAGCAGCCCCCAATTTGTCCTGCTGCCCCAGACAACCATTGTCAGGGAGACTTTACCAGTGGAAACTTCTGAGTGATTTAGTGAACCTTAAAGTTGGCACAGTTTCCTAGTGGCTTCCGTTTTACAAGGCCAGCAGTTAATCCAACAAAAGCCTAAATTCATTTCCTTCTATATCCATTGATTGCCAGCTGAGAGCTGGATGCTGTCAACTTGCTTTAAAAAAAATTCCATTTCACTGGAATTGAGATCTTTTGCCCTTTGATAATGGCAGTGTGCCATCTTGGGCAACATTTTTATTTTCCACTTTTCCTGAGGAAAAACTCATTAGCAGATGGAGGCTGGTCATCAAGTCAATCATTGTCTTTGGATTTAATCATACACATCTTTCTGATCCAGCTGAACTAAAACTACCTGTTATATTTCATTGTGGTGTTGGCATAACCTCAGTTTTTGAGTTATGAACATAAGCATTCATGGACAAGTTCAAGCTGCCTCATTTTGTTATCTTCTTCATTGAAGTGAATGTGATCGCTGAGTACTTCTTAATGAACTATGGTGTACTTGGTTTACCATATGGTATACTTGGTCCCTTGGGGGTCAACAGATGTGTGGAAAAGTTAAAACCGCTGGTTCCTCTCCTGAAGGGGAAGATGACCTAGAAGGTAAGTTGGTAGACATACATAGATAAATAATACTGCATTATTATTTCTTATTATTGAGGTAACATTGTTTTACGACACTGTATATATATTGATTTAGGAGGATAGGTTCTTATTCCCTCAGATGTATGTCACTACACCATGCCCTCCACCAAGCACATAGTCCATTGGGCACCCTCCCTTCTTTATTCCCACCTTCAAGTCCTCCCCTTTCCCCAATATAGTATCCTTAATTCTGTAGTCATATTTATAGGGTTGTGTTGGGTTAGTTTTGTCATTTCCTTTGCTTTATTTCTCTATATTCTACAAATGAATGAAATCATCTTGTATTCTTTCTCCTCCTCACTTGTTTCACTGAAAATAATCCTCCCCAGAGTCACCCTTTAAAACTGCGTTAGTAGCTAAGGGCTTTTGTGGAGATGGTGTTGGCCTAGAGTAATATGGTGGTTCTCCATCGATACTGTACCAAAGTTTCATTACCTGAGGTGTTCAAAAAAGATGAATGTTTATGACCTGTCTTGGTTTGGGTTGCTATAACAGGAATATAAAGGTTCACTCCCTGGTTTTCAGATGGCTATCTCCTAGTTGTCTTCTCATGTGGCAGAGGAGAAGAGGGTTTTTGGAACGAGGGAGAGACGTGCTCTCCTGTTTCATCTCAAAAGGGCACTAATTCCATTCATGAGGCCTTTACCCTTATGATCTAGTTGCCTCCCAAAGGACCCACTTCCTAATACCCATCACATCTGGGGTTTTAACATCAATTTTAGGCGGACACACACATACAGTCCTTATCAGGTCCTTATATCAGAGACCCTGATTTAAAGAACTAGTGCCAGGAAGTGGGCACTAGTATTTGGAAAAGCTCCCCAGGTGATTCTAATACTTAGCTAGGGCTGAGAACTGCTGGTGAAGAAGATGGGCAACTAGGGTGTTTTGTTAAGCATTTAGGTCCTACTCTGGATTTTGTACCCCTCCAGATAAATGGGTGCTCTCTCCCCGGTACTGCAGTATATGCTTGTATATATCTCAGCTTGTAGCTTCACTGCCTCCATGTGATGATCTCTCTGTTCCTCCCACTAGCCTAGTTGCCCCTCTGGGGGAGGGCACAGAGTCTTGTCATCCATTTGTTTATTATTATTATTTTTAAAGATTTATTTATTTATGCATACAAGAGCTGGGATACAGGCCAGAGTCATGGGAGGTGAGAGGATTCACCAGAGTCAGAGTGGGGAACAGAACAGGCAGATGAACTGAAATACACTGCTGAGAGGAGCAGCGGCGAGACACAGGATAGGAGAGGTCGCTGTGCCATGTGGGTCCCCTCCCTGGCCGGGGATCGAACTCTGTGCTGCTGTGACGTGGATGCTTCACAGTGTGGCGCTCAACCTGCTGCACCACCAGGGAGGCTCTTTTCATCCATTTATTCCCAGGACTTGACACAGAGAAAATGCTCCACAAATGTTTGTTGAATAAGGAGGAAAGGAATGAGCTGACCTTGAGGAATGGTTGACCTGAACAAGATACATGAATTCTCTGCTTAGGAAATCTTTCTGTCTTGGTTCATAAAGATAGAGGGAAGGAGCAATTGTACTCTTTCTCTTTCTCCTTCTTATAAGTATCATGTGAGGCTATCATGTGGGGCTAAGAGGTAGTGGCCTTATTCTGATGACTTTGAAGCCTGTTTAAAAAGTCATTATAAAAATGCAAATTCTAGACATTCTCATGAACAACTGATGCTGGAGTAATACCTTTGTTCTCCCACTTTGTATCAAAATACAGGTGAATTTTGATGAGATGATAGCAGAGCTGATGCTGGTACAATGTATCTGCTAATGTCATCTAAATGAGATGACTGACTTAAAATAGTTCAGAACAGGGCTAGGGCCCTGAGTCTGAGAGGGAAATAGCAGTTCAAAAGTGTAGCCTCAAGAGATTGGTAATGACCCAGTTGTAAGGGTTGGGGTGCTGGGATCTTTTTTTCCAGCCCCTTTTTCCCGATGGCTTCATTGACTTCTAACTTATTCTTCTTTCATTAAAATTCTCCTTTTCAACCCTGGTAGCAAGTGCATTCTATTTACTTGGGGAGGATGTTCTGGTATGAGGAGACTAGTATTTCTAAAAGAATGTTTAGCACTCTTATATATTTAAGAGACCTCTGTTTAGGACTCATTTACAGTGACAAATTAGCTATTGCTATCTTTTTTTCCTATAAATTAGTTTACCTGTGTTTAAGTCCCTTCCTGCAACCTTCACTGTGGTGAAATTAGCATCCAGTGCTCTAAGCCATTTATTCGGTATTACAGGAAGACTTGTTCTTCTCAGTAAACATTCTGTCTATTTAGGTGCCATGAATTTATGCTACAAGATTCGAAAATGCAGACTCATTTGTTTATTTGGGGTGTAGAGACCAGAGAGGAGCCTCTTGCAAAGTCTCCCTCAGCACCTGCTCTCTGAAGCACCAAGGCCCACCTCTGACATCCCTGGATTGTTGGTGGGAAGGAGCTGTCCTTCTGCCTTTTATTTAATTACAGATTTTCTCTTTTAAGATCAAACTGCCTTTAAATTTTTTTCTCAGGTGGAAAAGCTTAAGGCCCAAAGACATCAGAGGTCACCCTTTAGGCTGCTTTGTCTCTCTGGAGTGGGTTTATCCCCAGGGTGCCTCTCTCCTATTTATTGTGGAAAACACAGGAGTTCAAACTGTCATTAGGGAAATTGGTATCATTTAAAGGTGAATTAAATATTCCCCTTTTCTAAACTGCTCTGGGGAGAGAACAAAGGCAGTGTCAAGTGATGGCGGCTCCTACAAAAGTGCTTTTTTTCTTGTGTAATGGTAACTGGGTAATAGGGCAGGCAGTTTTGTCAAGACAGCCAGGCACAACCACCACAGTTATTTCAAGGACTTTGAGTGAGCTGGGTGGTTAGCTGTCTGTTGGTCCCCAAAGCATCAGACCAGAGAGTCAGTTCTAATATCACTTTTCTTCAACTTCTACCTTTAGAACAGGGCTATTCTGCATGTCAAATCCTGAATTTAAATGAATGTGAAGCTCTGACGGAGAAACCTCTCTCCTCTTTGCAGCCACAGCTGGGCGGCCACCAGAGAGTTTTCAGGCTAGACATGTTTTTCTCCAACATCTGTCAGCTTAGCTAAATCAGAACTCCAAATGAACAGTGTAATACCCAAGATCATTATCTGGATTTGTGACACTCCCTCCCTCTTCTCCCTGGAGGATTTAGGATTCAAAATGAAAAACAACATTTGTAAGAGATCAGGAGAGGGAGGATTTTCATCTTTATTATTATTACTACTAATAATACATTTTCATTAACACGGTTTTAATAGTATAAAACAAGAAAATGAAACATGCCCCCTGCAAGTCAACATGTTCCCTGGTGTCTTTTGCATAAGGTACTGTATCTTTGACTCAGTCTATCCAAGATAAGCCTATTAATTAAGCTTTAGTCTACAGGTGCGGTCGACACAAATGTAATTTTCCACTCTGAGCTAACAGAAAACTTGCAGATGGGCTCTGAGCTTAGCATTTCTTTTTTTCCAACATGGAAAGGATGTGGTCTGTGCTCCAGGTAGAAGGAGAGAGTTAATCCATGAATCACACCAACAAATATTTATTGAGTGCCTACTTGATGCTCATCTAGGTGCTAGTGTTGTAGAGCCTGCATGAAATGGAGAGCTTATACCTTTAATGAGGAAACATGATTCACATTACAAGCAGCAAGGCACTCTGGACAGTACAGCATCTGAAATTGGGCAGAGCTGGCTTATAAATCCAGTTTCATAGCTGAAAAATGGCATGACCTTGAAAATTTTAATTCACATTATAGATACCTAGTTTCTTTATATTAAAACAGGATATTAATATCTTTAAGATTGTTGTAAGCATTAGCAATAATATTTGTAGAGCACCTGCTACATCAGAGACACTCCAGAAATATTGTTATAAGATGGAATATTTTATATGTATATTAATTTCATTCTTCATAAAAATTATGCACGTGTTCAGGAGCAGGAGAGAATAGTTTCAGCTAGGATAGTTGGGTAAATGCTACGCAGAGCTAAGGTAGCACTTAGAAATGACAGAATCAGATTGCTAAAGTGGATCTCAGAGGTTAACTGGTCCAGTGGACTCTTCTCTTCCAATGTGGAACAGAGATTCAGCTTAGCTAACTTCCCTGGACTAATCAGGGACCAGGTTAGATGATGACACCTATGACCCTGCTTTCCATACTGTGTGATGGTGCTACATTGTGATGTGGAAGTTCCCAGAATTAGTGGAGTGTCAGGGTAGCTTGTGAACTTTCAAAAAACTTAGACTTTCAACAGAGTTTGATTGGGAAGCTTGGAGCGAATTGCAGGAACATACTTCTTCCTGTAGATTAGCCCATTGGTTTAGCCTAAAGATCACTCAACTGGGATTTTCAGTCCTAGTTCTTCCTCTGTCTTGCTGTAGACTTGGCAAGCCACCCTTTCCATTCTTGGTTCTCTCATCTATCTCTTGAAGGGGTGGCCTTTGTTGAGATTTTGGATACCTTCATCTCACAATTGCTCAATTATACCATTTTGGCTCAAGCGGAGATGGAAGTTTGGGGGAAATCTGCCTTGGATTTGAGGAGAGGACTAGCTAAAGTGATAGAGGGGAAGGTGTAACTGTGAGATAAGTCTGGGGGGGGGAGATTTCCTGTAAGGAAGGAAAGGGACACTTGGTTGTATGGCTAGGAGATGACTTCAAGATGGAGAGCAGTGTGGGGTGTGTAGATTTTAGACAGCATTTTTTTGGAAGAGCACGTCCCACACAGGGATCTGTGCAACAGGAAGCCCTTGAGATGGCTCGAGAGAGACATAAATTTGGGAGATGCCGCAGACTGTATCACAGTTTAGGAGACTTATAATGCATATTGAGACTTGTGAAGAGTCTGATTAACTTTAGTGAGTCTGGAATGTTTCAAATTTATTTGATCATAGAGCACTTGCAAAAAACCCAATTAACTAATGTTCCATGGAACACATTTTGGGAAGTACTGTTATACAAAACAGGGAGTCATTATAAGTTCTGAGCAACTCGGGGAAGTGATCATTAGAACAAAGTCTTAAGAAGAGTAGGAAACGAACTGGAATTTCTCAGCATAAAGAAGAGAAACCATATGAAATATAGCTTTAGTTATATGAATTGGTATAATGAGGGAAATGAGTGATTGTTCTTCATATCCAATGAGCATCAAGCCAAAAGGAATGGGTTTAAAAGTTAGGTCTAGAGATTTAGGAGGAAGAAAATGGAAATCTTTCTAATAAGGGATATGAACTAGAATAGTTTATCTAGGGAAATAATGTTTCAGAGTCTCATCCATTTCATGTCATAAAATCAGGGGGTAGCCTAGATAACAACTCAGGTTTCCTTCATTTTCTTTCTGACTTTGCTATTCAGGGACTCATGCACTACTTACACAGCAGCCACAGAGCACCCCGGAGTCTAAACAAAGATCCAGCAGCTTACACAACCATAGATCTGGAAAGAGTCCAATATCTGGTTTAATTTCCCACCAAAGCAAGAATATTTTCTGCAACACTCCTACCCTGTGACCTTCGAGAATATGCTGGGAACAATTTCAGTGCTTGGGAAACCATTACTTTTCTAGGCAGCTTATTTCATTTATGAATGGCTTTGATGCTTAGGAAACTCTGCCTTATCAGAACCAAAATATGTTTCATTGCATCTTACACATTTAGACCTAGTCATTTGTGTTGGAGTGCCACACAGAAAAATGCTTGTTACTTCGCCCCCATAGGATCACCATTCGGATGTTCAAAGACAAATACAATAGTGACACTAGTCCTTTTTCAAGACACAGAGTCCTGTCCTTCAGCCATTTCTCCTAACATACAGTCTCTAGAACCTTCACCATTCATCCAGAGAATATGGATTGATCAATGACTGGCCAATGACCCCTTTGTATCTGGCAGAGTCTTACTACGGAGAGGTCATAGATGTTCGGCAAATCCCTGAGATGGAGGCATCAGACCAGTGCAGCGTGGGTAGAGGCCTGGGCTGGCAGATCCATTTGGTTTAGTTAAATGAGGGATCGAGGGGCCACAGGAAGAAACACCTACTGTAAAAATATATTGATAATTGCCAGCTTGTCAGGATAATGGACTCTTAGGAAAGAGCTTTGTGCAAGGATTTTAGGAATTAGAAAGGGTTGGACCTATAGTTTCTCTAAGTTATTGAGAACAATAGCCTCAGCTGCTTTGTCAACCAGATTAATGGGGTACAATGCGGAAATGCAGGAGATTTCCCAGCAACCTCCTGTATTGCATCTTCTCAGAAGTTACACCATCATTAGGAACAGGAGGCAAGGTTTCAAAGGACACTGTGTATGGGAGTGCATGTGAGACATCCCTGTGGGGGTGGGCAGAGGTGACTCAGTGATTCAAACAAATTCTGTTCGTGACTCATACTTGGACCACCACCACTTCTCAGACTTCACTAGCCTTGAAATGTATTAATTTGTTCAGTTCTTTCCAATAAGGAATTACATTAGTCCATTTTTATTGTTTAACAGTCTTATCATGTGGCTAACAAATATATATATATATATTTCCACAAAAACCACTATGAAGCTGTTTCTCATATCATCGAAATGCTTGAATCTAAATGCAGGATTTTTATTTATCCTTGCTACATTTAATTTTATGTAAGTGACTTGAGTGATGTTTCTAGAATTTTCTGATGCCATTGTGGAGTCATCGTTACTTTTGATAAACAGCCTTTCATTTCTTCCTCAAAGTGTTGGAACGTGTTCATCAGCTAGAGATCATGCAGAAGGTTTTGCGGCATGCTGCTAAAGACTTCTCCTACGTATAACACCAGTCCTGTAATCAATGCCTTGAATTAAAATGTGCAGTATGCTATTCATTCACAGAGTAGGACTAGGGTGATTCTTCATCTTGTTTACAGGGAAATCAAGAAGGATTATTGACTTGACTTACTAAAATCAAGATACATTATGTAAAATTTGACTCCTTTCCTTCTACATGTTAATCTTGGGAATTTGGGCTGATGGGAAACCAAAAGTATATTCTATCAGAATAAGATGTCGATACTGGTCTTACACTCCCAGTAACATGCCCAACAGTTCATTGAATAACAAGCAACAACTTCTTTTCACAGCATGGAGTTCAAACTCTTTTAGCAGTTTGCAAGGTCTTAATTAACTGGTTTACCTTTTTAGCACAGTTTTTCTTTGTAGTCCCCTTATGCTCAATTTTCTTAATAGGCCACATTCTCTAAACATCTGACTGTCAACACCTTGCTTCTGCTTCCTGGACACTGCCTTCATTTTCTTTGACTAGCTCTTGCTTATCCTTAGAAAGTGTGTCCTTCCCAAGTGTTCCTTCCTGTTCTTTTGGTAGCACTTGACATTTAAGTGTTCGTACCTATGAACTTATCCACCTGGCTATTAATTCCATGAGAGCAGGGACTGTGTCTGTTACATAACAGGCACTCAATGAATAAGCTAGAAACTATAGACTGAGAGCTCATAGGGCACCAAGATGCATTAGTGTATTCTGAAATAGTGAAATATATACTGAATGTGTGTATGTGTTTGTATACTAAAAATATACTGAAATAGCTCATGGTCTGTTTTTAAAATTTAAAGTATGGCCATTAGCAAGTCATTATCCTTTTTTGGGTTTCAGTTTCTTTATATGTGAAATGAAGATCTGTAAGACTGTGGGCTAATGCAAAGAGCATTCAGCTGGAAACAGGTCACCCTGACCTGGATCTGAGAAACTTGGGAAAGGCATTTAATGCATTCACTTTTGTAAGTTTCAATTTCTTTAGTAGATAAAGAGGCTTCTGCATAGCAGAGGAAATCACCAACAAAAGGAAAAAAAAAACAACCTATTGAATGGGAGAAAATATTTGCAAATAATCTGTTTGGCAAGGAGTTGATATCCAAAATACATGCAAAACTCATAACTCAGTAACAAAAACAAACTGAATAAAACAGAGGGATGGAATTGACTTATTTTCCAAGGATATACAGTTAGCCAACAGTTACATGAAAAACTGTTGAACATCAATAATCAGGGAAATGCAAACCAAAACCACCTCACCCCTGTTTAAATGCCTGTTATCAAAAAGATAAGAAATAATAAGTTTTGGTGAGGATGTGGAAAGAAGGGAATTTAAGCTGGTGCAACCACTATGGAAAACAGTGTGGAGGTTTCTCAAATAGTTGAAAGTAGAGCTACCATATGATTCAGCCATTCCATACCGGTATCTAACTGATGAAAGTGAAAATATCATTACTAGTTAGCAAATATATAGTTCTCCATGTTCACTGTAGTATTACTTGCACAATAATCAAGATATGGAAGCAACCTCTGTCCATCAGTGCGTGAGTAAATGAAGAAAGTTTTGTACAAATATATGGTAGAATATTATTCAACCATTAAAGAAGAGAAATTCTCACCATTTGTGACAACACTGATGAAATTTTAGGGCATTATGCTAGGTGAAATAAGTTAGAAAAAGAAAGACAAATATCATATGACCTCATTTATATGTGGGATAGTAAAAACTAAACAACAGCCTATTCTGCCCCCAACTTACAGAGAACACAATAGTGATTTCCACAGGCAATAGGACCAGGGCCAGTTGAAATGGAAACAGGTTAAAATGTACTAGCTTCCAGCTATAAATAAGTCATGGGGTTGTTATGTACATTCTGGTGATTATAGTTGATAATACTATATTGTGTTTTTTAAACTTATTAAGAGAGATCTTTGAAATTTTCATCATAAGAAAAAATTATTATATATGGTGACTAGACTTCTTGTGGTCATCATTTTGTAATATATACTAATATTAAATCATTATGTTGTATACCTGAAACTCATTTAATGTTTTATGTCTAATTGTCCTTTTTAATAGACTGAACTCTATGCAGTTAGATGAGTGTGGAATTGGAGACAGATAGGCGACTATTAAGCAGGTCACTTCATGCCTCAGTTTCCGTATCTACAAATTCCTCATTATTTGGTGGTATCCTGGTGAAGACTAAATGAGTTACCTCCAGTGAATAGGGGGGAAGATAAAAACATACTAAGGGCATTTAGTATCTGCACATCTGCACTAAGGGCATTTGGAATGTTCCTAATCCTTTATCCTTCCAACAACCTATATGGTAGGTTTTATAAGTCTCCGTTTTATAGATAGGAAATGGCTCAAGGTCACACTGGTTGTAAAGGACAGAACTGGCTTCCCAGTGTAACCCAGAGCCCGGGCCTCTTCCACTTCTTCCTGTGACTCCTCCTTTGTTCAGTGCTCAGCAGTATGGCCCTAACACTAGGGCTCTGCACCTTTCCAGGTCTGAGGCTGGCTGCAGGACTTGCTCTAGCCCTGGGAAGGAGGTGGTACTAATATGAGGCTCTCTGGCCCGCAGATGGAGCGAGGTCTGGCCAGAACCTGCTGGCACTGTTGGCATGGCTGGCTTGAAGCCCTGCTTCCTCTCTGGAGGGGGAGAGAGAGCAGGCACAGACGCATCCGGGCAGCGTGCATGGTTTATAAAAAGCCATCAGGAGCACTGTCCTGGGACTGCAGTCATTTATCCACACTTTTTCCTTGTAAAATGTTACTGACTGTTTTACACCAAGGGCAGTTTATCCTGAATGGGATGTACAGGCATTCAATTCACCTCTACTTTTTGCCAACTCTGCTTTTTCCTCCCCTTTGCTTCTGAAGTTATATATGGTTCTGAGAGAGGAGGCCATTTTCTATGTGAGGGGAAAAAAAGAGCTGACGGCTTTAAAGAGAAACCTTCCATCATAGGAAAGAACATTTTGTTGGAGAGATAATGCCTTTGTTTTTAAAAATGGACTCCTGCTTCACTAGCATTATATTCTTCTAGGATTGACCCCATTTCCGGTCAGATGCTAAGAACTTCGCAGAGATGATCCGTATCTGTGTACCTTGTGAGGGTAAAATGGAGGATAGATATGATCAACTCCATTTTTCAAATGGGAAAATTGAAGTTCAAAGAGGTTTAAGACCACAATGAAAGGCTGCTGGGGCAGCAGTTTGCCCCAGCAGCCGGGTGAATAATAGAGAAGCAGAGAGAAGGCATCTCTGAACTACATGCTCCTCCTCTCCCACCCTCACTCCCCAGACATGTCAAGTGCTCTTCCTCAGTTTGCCAAACTAGTATTGTTCTTGATTTGAAGATGAGACTGAGTTTCTGTGACCTAGGAGACCTGCTGAAAATCACACACTTTGTTGTTGTGAAGCAGGTTGCAAGTCTAAACTTTGAGATTCAAGCCTGCCTGCCTTTCTAGACCCTCAGCTGCCTGCGTTAGCACCCTCCACTTGCCTGGCCCAGCTTCTGAAGAGAATCTAAATGTAATGGATTGCTACTGCAAAATGCCAGGATATTTTAATTTATAGAAAAGAATAATAGGGTTCAGGTGAATGCCCTCTTCTGTATGTTCTCTTTGGAATGAGGCTTAGCTTTATTGTCCTTTCACTTCCCGTTAGTTCTAGCTAAAGTGATTCCATAATGACATATAAACCCAAACATGAGTAATTGATGGCAGCCTCAGGAGCTCGAGCAGGATAAAACCAGACCAAGTAAAATCTCCAGGGTGAAGAATTAACATTTATTGGTTTAGTGAAATGAATTTATGTCCCAATAAAGCCAGTTACGGACTAGACAGTGATTTAATGAGGTGCCTTCTGTAAAAAGAGCAAATATGAACTGGGCTAGGTTGGATTGTAACTGATACACTACTACCTACTAAACCAGTTTTGTTCAGAAAAATCTATGAAATTCCTTTAATCCATGAAATCTGAGTTTAACCCATTCTCTTTATAGAGTTGAAAGCCAAAGGGAAATTGAATCAGCATTTCTAAAACTATGAATAGTACATTTGGTATGGCTCCCACAAGACGTGGACCCTGAGCACCCTGGAAGTTTGAAGAAGGAGTATGAGGACAAATGTTATCATAAAATAAGAGAAATACTGAATATGGATATCCATGACAGTCTTTAAGTCTAGGGCATTCTTGCTCTGGGTTTATGAGGAGGGCAGCAAGGAAGAAGAACAGAGAAATCAAGCTCTGGTGCCTTCTCTAGGATCGGGTGGTGGGCAGGGAAGGACATCCTGGCTATTGTCCCTTGGCCATTGGATGGTCTATAAGTGCCATTATAAAGTCAAGCCTGTCTCTGCCTGCTCCCCCTTCCCTCCTTGTTGAGAGAACTGAGTAACGGGTTCTCTCTGATAATAAAATTCTTAGGCCCCATGCCTGAGTCATTTCCCTTTTTCCTTTGTATCCTGTATCTAACCCAGCACTATATCCCATAGGTTCTACATTCAAAATATCTCAGAATCTGGCCATTTCTCACTATCTCCATGGCTAGCTCCCTAGTTCAGTCACTACCCTCTCTGTGTAGCTCCAAAAGCATCCTAAATTGGGCTTCCTGTTTCTATCATTAATTCCCTGTTCCCCTCCCCAATTTCCTTTATAATCTGGTCTTCACACAGCAGCCAGAATGGAATGCTTTTAGAATAAAGGTGAGATCCTGCCTCTTCTCTGCTCCAACCTGTCAGTGGCTTCCATTTCACATACAGTAAAGCAAAAGTCATTATTATGGGAACTTTACTGAATGCTCGGTGAGAGGCAGAAGCATATCAGTGTGCTCCTTCTGGTCTCAGCCCACTAACTGACTTCAGAAATGGCGAAAGAAACCACATACTATGATGTTTTGGGAGTCAAACCCAATGCCCCACAGGAAGAATTGAAAAAGGCTTACAGGAAACAGGCCTTGAAGTGCCACTCTCATAAGAACCTAAATGAAGGTGAGTTTAAACAGTTTTCTTGAGCTTATGAAGTATTCTCTGAAATGAAGAAAGGGGATTTATATGACAAAGGAGAACAAGCCATGTAAAAGCATAGAGCAGGTGATAGCTTTGGTTTTCCCATAGACATCTTTGGTACATTTTTTGGAGGGGGAGGAAGGATGCAGAGAGAAAGGAGAGGTAAAAATGTCGTGCATCAACTTTCAGTATCCTTAAATGACATATAATGGTGCAACAAGAAAGCTAGTTCTGTAAATGAATGGGATTTGTGACAAATATGAAGGCCTTACCACCTTTCAAGGTGGTAAGAAAGGAGCAGTTGCTGGGCCAATTGCCCAGGTACCAGAATGCAAATAAGAATTCATCAGCTAGGACCTGGAGTGGCTCAGCTAATTCAGTCTGTGCACATGGAATGCCAAGGCCATGGGGAATGGATCATTTCTAAAGATAGATGTAAAAGCTGCTTGGACAGAAGGTAGTTTGAGAGAAGAAGCTTCTAGAAGTTCATATAGAAATAAGCTTTAAGCAATGACTGGAAGATAACGTTCCATGGTAAAGGAAACCAAGGTCTAGGACTGGAGCCAGGAAATGTTATCATTATGTTAGATCAGAAGGACAGTGCTTTTTCATTAGGTGAGAAGACCTTTTTACATACATGTGTATCTAACTGGTAGAAGCATTGTGTGGTGTCCAAAAGCCAGTATCTACTCTTGACAACTGAACCATGGTCATCACCTCTCATGCAGGTCACATTGTCAAGGTTACCAAGTGCTGAATGAAGCATGCTGATTTATCATAGGCCATATGAAACTGTTGCCTAATCAGTGCACTTAAGGTAAACTTTCCTGAAAGTAATTTCTCTCTCGATAAACTCTCTGCTGGAAAAACTTACCAGAGAGGAAGGAATTAGAAGAGACTGATTGCATGGAGCAATGGAGCAGGTAGAACTAACTGGTAGATTCTGATCCAAACCAGGAAAGGCAATGCCATTACAATGGAGAAGCTTCTTGGGACAGTGAATAACCTTCTAGGGTGTTCAGGGGAAATAACTGACACTTATTGCTGGCATTTTATGAACAGTAGTGAATGAGTAAAAAACTATAATCAATATGTTTACTACTTGCCATTGTTTTACCTTTTTAAAAAAGATTTATTTATTTATGCATTTAAGAACTGGGATACAGGCTGGAGGTATTGGGGGGTGAGAGGATTCACCAGAGACAAAGTGGGGAGCAGACCAGGTAGATCCACTGCAATACACAGCTGAGGGGAGCAGCAGGTGAAACAGGAGAAGTCTGCAGAGCCATGTGGGTCAGCTCCCTGGCTGGGGCTCAAACTCTGCTATAGTGACTGCGGATGGCTTTATAGTGCTGTACCTTAACCCCTTGGCCACCAGGGAGGCCCCAATTTTGCTTTTTAATATTCAACTATAACAGTGTTTTAAAGTTAAATGAAAAACTAAACTCAAATATAAAATTTTTTAAAAAAAGTCATTATTATGGCCTGCAAGACCCTGTAAGTCAGGCTCTCTCCTGCCCACTTCCCACTTTCTGACAGCAACTCCTATCCTCATGTCCTCACGTTTTCTACTGCAGGCCTGCTGGAATCCTTACTGTTTATGGAAGGCAGCAGCTTTTCAACTTGGATCACTCTTCTCCCATATATTTGTGGGGCTCATTGCCTTAGCAACTTCATGGTTTTGCTCACTCTCATCTTCTTAGCTGAAGTCCACACCTAACTCCATATCCTTCATATACTCCTAGGCTTCCATGTCTAGCTTTAGTTTTTTAAGAGCATTTATTTTATTTTCAAGAGCTCATGATATCAAATTCATTTATTATTTTGTATTTATTTTCTGACTCCATTTGGATATAAGTTCTGTAGGGGCTGGAATTAAGTGTTTTGTTTACTGCAAAAGTCTAGGACCATACCTGATATAGTGATATTCAAATATTTGTTGAATGAATGAATGAACAAATGAGAAGTCTGCTGAAAGTCATCCTAAAGTAGAGTTACAGCTGAGGTGAGAAGCAGGACTAATTCAACATTTTCACATCCTGATATTTTTGCAGTTTGATTTTTATTTTGTTTTTCACTCTGGAAAAATATGGCAAATTGGATTTTCTGTGTCTATGAAGTTTTAAGATCTTGTGTAAAAGAATTTCAATTAGTTGAAGAGGATTTTTATTTAAATTATTACTGTTAAATATATTTTATTGGGTCATATTAGAGATTTTGAAATTTGCAACCAAGTGGAATATGATTTGGAAAAATATACCCTCTCATACTGTCATCACTGACACTGACAAAATATTTGAGCACCCACTGGGTGCAGAGCACTGGGGAAAAAAAAAACCATTAAATGTGTGGCACATACATCTGTACTGCTGTGAGGCCAGATGTTCTAGTTGTGGGAGTTTTATTCTTCCAGTACTTCTAAACAGGGATGCCAGATTTCATGCATTTAAATTAACTTTGTGAAGAGTTACTTGTGAGTGTAAAATGTGGTCAACAGTGAAGAAAGCAGAAAGCAGATTGGTTCAAGTGGAAATATCTTGCAGCACTTGGGATGATATTTTTTTATTATACATTATCAGGCAAAATGTAGACCAGGGGTGTCATCCTAATTCACATTGTGTAGCACTGTGTGGCTTACCAAGTACTTGCTTACCATAGATCATCTCAAGTGTGTAGTCACTGGGAAAAGATTTAAGGGAGAGTAAAGGACTGCTGGTCCCTTGTTTTTTCCTCAGTCCTGAACAGTCCTTGTCCAGAATGTTTGAAAATTACTCCTTGGGGGTCACTGCTTTGGATATATATATATATATATATATATATATTAACACTGTTAAGGAAGAGAATCTTATAAGAATCAAATGAGAAGTGTGGCCCCTTTGCCCAGAACAACAGTCACATTCATTTGTATGTACAGTTTTGCCTATAATATCAGAGGATTTATAAATTCTGAAATTCAGATCAAGAATCTCTGGGTGAGGGTGTTGTGTTTCCAGAGATCCAGAATAAATTGTTCCTGGATGAACAATCCCATTAGGTGACAGATGTCTGTGACCAGGCTGGTATGAGCTATTGACCTGTCACATCAAGAACATTGGGCACTAGAAGGACAGACTCAAGGGGACTGTCATACATCCCCTGAGGGGCAGGCAGGAGAAATTCAAAGTAAGTAGAGAGGACACAGAGAGTGGAGAAGGTGTCTCCAGAGACCAGCTTTCTCAGTGTAATCTCTCTTCTGGGGCACCTTTCCTCACCGCCTTCCAGCTGCTAAGCTTTCCTCGGAAGCTGGGATAAACTTGTCTGTCTCCCTTTTGCCTTCTCCGGCACTCAGTCATTTCTCCCTAGGGACAGCCAGTTGCTGAGAAAGCCCCAAGAGAAAGAGAGACTCCCTAGTAAAAATGGAGAAGGTGTGAGTAGGTCATAGCAGGGACTGGAGTGGGATCTGCCACAGGCAGTGACATCACGGAAGCAGAGCTGTGTAATTGGATGTCAGTGTATGTATTTCAAAATGTAGTCTCCAGGAATCCCAACTTCCTGGGGAGCTGAAAGAGAATCTTTCAGTATGAAGGCTTGTTACATCTCAAAAAAAGTATGCCAGTACTTCCCCAGGACAGAGCGAGAATGTAGTCAGGGAGATACACACGGGGAGGCTTTTGACAGCTCCCGTCAGCTGGAGGGGTCTGCAGATTTCTGTTTCGTGTCCCTTCCTCTTCCGTAGCTTCCCAAGATAGGTGAGAGTGGTCTGATGAACAGTGTTTGGCTTGTGGAGGTAGATGCCTTGTAGTTTGGACCCAGATGCACTCTGTGGTAAAAAAATGCTGATTCTCCATGTTTTCTCTGCTGCTCGAAGAGGAAAGCTTTCCCCCCTCTCCTCTTGGGGACTTGGTGAAGATTAATTAGATGCTGCCTGTGAAGTGTTTTAAGCTCTGGCAGAGGAAGGTACTAAGCATTATTTCTTAAATTTGTTTCTTTAAGCCATTCTGTGAATTAGGGATCTCTACTCATTCGTTGGAGTCTGGGTGGATGTTTCCTTTTCTCCAAAGTAAAATGCTTAGTAGGGTGGTAGTAGAGTTTGATGACTGGAAAGATCAGCCAATAAATGAACTCATTTCAAATGGGAGATCTTTTTATGAATCGTGGGTTTTGGTTGAACACACTGAAGGAGAGACCAGAGGTGGCCAGCACCAGAACAGGCAGGGCACTCTCTCTGAGACTTCTTGTCCCTGGGGCTGGTGAGAAGAGGAGGGGACATCACGACTGAGACAGGGGAAGCCAGACACCTCAAGAAGGGAGTTCCTGCTTGGCTTCCTGCAAGGTAGAGGAATAGACTAGAACACCTGGGCTAGGAAAAGTCAATTCTCCTTGATCAGGCCAATTGTCAAAGCTAAGATATAGGCCTGTGGATGGGCAGTTGTACCCCAAAATCTCCCTGTGTGTGTGTGAGAAGGGTCTTCTCATGGATTCTCAAATCAGCTTCCACACTTCCAGAGTTTGGCATAATCAAGTATTTGTTCTGAACAGAGGGAATATCCTTCGTTCATTTATTTAATGATATTTATTGGGCATTTATTTGGTCATAGTTTAAATACTGGGAATAAAGCTGTGATTAAGATAGTCAAAGTCCTGCATCCAAGGAGTCTGCATTCTAGCAGCAGAGACAGCCACTAAGCAAACAGCTTCCCTATTGACTTGTACCAGAATGTAAGCTCTACGAGGGCAGGTTTTAAAAAGTTATTATTTGTTTTGTTCATGCTCTATACCCAGTACTAGACTAGACCCTGATAGTTACATAGGTGCTTAGTAACTATTTGTTGAATAAATGAGTGAAAAAATACTTTACATTGTGGCAAATACAAGGAAGGAAATGAGATGGAGCTGTTTGGAGATGTAAATAAGAATTGGTTGATGTAAAAAGGGCTTGAAGGCAGGGAAGCCAGTTAGGAAAGTGTTTCTGTGGTCCAGACATGCAGAGGCAATGACTGCCCCAGGAAGGTAGCTCTGGAGAAAGTGGGTAGTCAGGTTCCAGATGTGTTTTGGAGACTAAACAGTGGAATTTGTTGATAGATTAATTGTGAGGATCAGATAAAGAGAAGACTCAAAGATGACTCTTGGGGTTTGCGATTGTGTGAGTACATCGATGATGGTGCTGTAGACTAAAGGGTGGATGCTGGGGCTCCTGAGACACTGGTCCTGAGCAGTGTTAGGTTAGAGCAGACAGGTTAGGTCTGGGAAACTCCTAACGTGAGTTCTTCAGTGTATGGAGCACTTGTGAAGTGCTGACCACACTTGTGAAGAAGTGGCAGGGGATGGTTTGGCTTCACACATGACGGGTCCAGATGCAATCGAAACTATGGGATTGTATAATTTTTGTGTTTTATTGAGGTTTAGGTGACAGGTAATATAGTAAGAAATTTAAAGTGTACACACAGTGCGATAGTTCTAAGCATGCGTATTGTGAAAGGACTTGGTTTTAGTTAATTAACAATCTATCACCCACTTTAGGTGAGAACATTTAAGTTTTACTCTCATAACAATTTTCAATTATATAACACAATGTTATCAACTATAGTAATCATGTTTTACATTAGCTCCTCAGACCTTATTCACTCAACAATTGTAAATTATTAACCTTTCTCCCCCCACCCCCATTCCACAGTCCCTGGCAACCACTTCTCTTTCTCTGTTTCTGTAGCTTTGACTTTTTATTTAGGTGCCCATGTAAATATAGCATGCAATATCTGTCTTTTTCTCTGTTTGGCATATTTCATTTAGCATAATGCCTTCAAGGTCTATCCACATTGTCACAAGTGGCAGATTTCCTTCTTTCTCATGGCTAAACAATCTTTTTTTACTTGTGTGTGTCTATATATATCTATGTGAGATACGTGTGTGTGTGTAAAAGAGGGATATTGCACATACTCTGATGCTATTTCCATATATAGTCATGGTGAGTAAGGTTGCAGTGAATGTGGAAGTGCAGCTATCTCTCTGATATCCTATTTTTTCTCCCTTTGTATATGTACTCAGAAGCTGGATTATTGGATCATATGGCAGTACTGTTTTAAAATTTTTAAGGCACCTCTGTATTGTTTTCGGTAGTAGCTACACCAATTTACATTCCCATTAACAGCAGGTAGGATTTACTTATCTCCACAACCTTGTTGACGCTTGTTACTTGTTTTTCATGACAGCCATTCTAACAGGTGTGAGGTTTGGTATCTGTTGACCATCTGTATGTTTTCTTGGGCAAAATTCTTTTCAGGTCCTCTGATTTTTAATCAGATTGCTTCATATGGAATTTATTTGTTGTTTTGCTATTGAGTTATATATTTGATATTAATCACTTACCAGGCATATGATTTGCAAATATTTTCTCCCAGTTGGTAGATTGCCTTTTTCTTTCTTTCACAGTTTCATTGGCTGTGCTGTTCAGAGTGCTGTAGTCCCACTTAATTATTTTTACTTCAATTGCCATTGCTTTTTGATGGAAAATACAAAAAACTGTAGCCACTAATGATGTCAAGGCATTTACTGCTTCTGTTTCTTCTAGGAGTCTTAGGTCTTGTGGTCTTATATTCAAGTCATTAATCCATTGTGAGTTGATTTTGTGAATGATGCCATATAGGGGTTGAGGTTCTTCCTTTTGCATGTGGCTATCTACTTTTCCTGCATCATTAGTGAAGAGGTTCTCCTCTCCTCACTGTACATTCTTGGCTTTTTTGGTCATAAATTGACCATATATATGTGGTTTTATTTCTGGGCTTTCTGTTAGTTCAACTGATCTTTGTGGCTGTTTTTAATCATAATACCATACCATTTTGATTACTATAGCTTTACTATAGTGTGAAGGCAGGATGTGTGATATACTTAATATTACTGTTGAGGATGATGTTAGCCCCGGGTTGTCATATATGACCTTTATTTATTTATTTATTTATTTTAAAAGATTTATTTATTTATGCATACAAGCACTGGGGTACAGGCCAGAGGTGTGGGGGGTGGTGAGAGGATTCACCACAGAGAGCAGGGAGCAGAACAGGCAGGTCAACGGAAGTACACTGCTGAGGGGAGCAGCGGGCACAGCAGGAGGGGGTCTGCCGCACCATGTGGGTCCCTTCCCTGGCCGGCAGCAGGGATTGAACTCGTGCTGCAGTGGCTGAGGTTTGCTTCATAGTGCGTTGCTTAACCCACTGCGCCACCAGGGAGGCCCCATATAGGACCTTTATTATGTTGAATTACTTTCCCTCTATACCCTGTTTTTATCATGAATGGATACTGAAATTTTTCAAATGCTTTTTCTGCATTTATTGAGATGATCATATGATTTTTTTTGTCCTTCATTATATTAATGTGGTATGTCATAATGATTGATGTGGAGCAGTTGAACCATCCTTCTTGCATCCCTGGAATAAATCCCACTTTATCATGGTTATGATCATTTTAATGGTTTGTTAATATTTTGTGAAGGGTTTTGTATCTATTTTCATCAGGAATAGTCACTTATAATTTTCTTGTAATGTTTTTGTGTATTTTGGTTGCAGGGTAATGCTTGTCTTACAGATGCTTTTCAATGTTTCAAAGAAATGAGTTTGAATATTTTCCTTTCTCTTCTAATTTATGGAAGAGATTGAGAGGGCTTGATGGTAAGGCTTGATATGTCATTTTAAAGGGCAATGGGACCCACTGAAATTCCATCTTTAAACCTCTAGGGGTGCATATGAGCCAGGTTAATTGTCCTTGAAAGAAGCTGGATGCTAGAGACCTGTCAATTCACTGGTAGCAGCCACAGACCCAGTCTGTCAAAAACCCATAAACCAGACTGACAGAGACCACATGAAGCAATGATTGAAAATAGGAATGTGACTCCATTCTTCTCTGTGCTCAGGTTCCTTAATCATAGAATGGAAGTAATGTCACCCTCTTCTTAGTTCACACACTTATTTTATGGGCATCAGATTATTTTTCAAGTGTGCCATATCACTCAAGAATCAAAAGGCAAAGGTTTTTGTGTTCCTTGGGCAAGTAATATATTGTTTGATTAAGGTCAGATGTAAGTAATAGAGAATGGTGAGGAATATGGCACACTAAGACATGCATTTTGTAAAATTCAAGTTTTATGAAACAATGTGGGATCTTAAATACCTGTGGGTTAAGTTTGGCTTTGGGCCACAATTTTAGATTATTGAAAAATGCAAAGTAGGACCTATTATTAGCTATTGTTTGGGGAGTTCGGATGGGACAACCAAGGCTTATTTTTGATATGCCTGGAGAAGAAGGCTGATCATTTAATGATTTGGAGGGACTTTCTCAATTTTTTCTTTCCTAGGTCTTTGAGAAACTGAAACCCTAGCAATTAGTGTTTTGTTGTGGAAGTAGGGTTGTGGTTGGGGAAGGGGGAGCAGTAATGTAGGGAATTAATGGTTCTCATTAAGGTATAAACAAGTTATCTATAATGGAAAACTTATTGATTCTCTTTTGGCCATTAACACTTAAACATTTTAAGATAGTAATCAAAAATACGTGCAAACTGTAATTATACTCTTTAGTTTTAGTATTTCTATGCAAATGCCTACAGTGTGTAAGTTTCTTTATAGAGAATTACATAGTTAAATTCAACTTGGCTCTGCTTTTTATGTTCACCACTGAATACCTGGAACCCCATGTAAACAGATGGAGTTAGCACCGTCACAAACCTCTGCAGTACCTGGCAAATGTTGAAAGTAGTGGGGACTGTGATTAAGTTTATCAGATTAACTCTGCAAGGGAGAGACTGGAGAGATGGACACAAGCGTGTGTTTACAGGGAGTAAGGGGATAGGGGTTGATGAGGAAAGAGAGCATCCTGCTAGGAACCCCTACCTGAGCAGATCTGAGAAATTTGGGTGATGGAGTCTGCAGGAAAGTGAGCAGGAGGTTTGGGGGATAAGCTGGATCTGGGGGGACCAGCTGGAACAGAGCTGGTGGTAGGATGGCCTGATGACCTGGCATGGCTGTTGGTAGCAAGCTGAGAAGGCTGTACCAGATGGACGGACACTCAGGCCAGCAGCCAGTGGGCTCTTATGGGAGGGCTTACGGGATCCTTATGGGATCTTACCAAGGAGATGGAGAATCACAGAAGCTGCAGTATTGGGCCATCTCAGACTCCATGATGCCTGTATTAGGCTGCGTGAAAATGCTCCTTGGATACGAGTTGCAGGAGTTACAGACCTTTCCCCAAGTCCAGTGTTTTCTTTCCTTGGAATCTGTAAAAAGGGCTCACTCACAATCCTCTATCAGACCTAAGTGATACTTTTAATAACTGCAGAGTCCTTTGTTGGTAATTTGCCCCTGATAACAGAGCTTAATTGCAGTTCTTATCAATGGCCGTTAGGGCAGGATGGTTTGAAGTGCAAACAAAGCTTCTAGGTATAACTTGGACTCTTTTCCAGGTTTGACAACTTGATTTAACTCAAGGTCAGAACAGGTTTTTAGAGCCTGAAGATGAAGATTTGAGCTGCCTCTATTTTGGGGCAGCATTAGCTCTTTTTCTTGGTCGCCATATTCTCACCTGCAACATTTCAGCCTCATCTCTTGCCATTCCAGCACTCGGTATGAGGGACCAGAGTATCTGCAGTTCCTGACCACGTCTGTATTTTGTGCCTGAAACTACTGAATGATTCTGCCTCTTCTTTAGTCTTTGAAAGCCTTGGTTTGTTCATTTTGAAAATACGGAGAGTTGTATTTGACTTGTGTGAGAAAGTAAGCATTGGTTGACAGATGGATTTTGTAATTAGAGGGACATAAGTTTTCCTTCTCTCTCATTTACTCATTACTGTGGTCTTGGGTTATTAATAACTTTCTGAGAGTCTCAGTTTCCTCAGCTGGTAAAATGCATGTCAGTCAGACTGATTGATTCATTTGGCACAGAGGAGTCAATCTTTGAAGATAGAGTCTCCCTTTCTTCCTCATCTGTGTGGCTCATCATTAAAGTCTTAGCTTCCTTGAGGACATATAATGGAAGCTTTATTATGGAGTCTTATTCATTCATGTTTCCTGAGAACCTAGAATGTTCCCGCACCGGCAGTTTTACCTTTATCAGTCTACTACTCTTTGCTGCAAAATGACCACTTTTCTCTCTATCATCCACACCCCACAAGCTTGGCCTTCATTAGGTGATGGAAGGAAAGAAATTGGATTAAATTAGTCCTTATTAATGTGCTGATGTGTAATCCACCTTTAAGCTTTAGGGAATATTTGCATTTCTAGTTGAATTCCTGATCAATGGTGGAGTCAACCTGGTAGAATTTCTGGCTGGAGAACAAAAGGAAGTTTAGAATTTGATGCTTTCTGGAAGAGACAATGGTGTTACCATTGGAGAGAATGGTCAATTATAGAGCCCCATCGCCTGCAGTGATTGTACCTAAAGCTAGTGCTGGGCAGTGTATGAATAAAGAACACAGTGACTTGAGAACTCTATCTGGAGGGTGATGCTATCCATCTGCACCCAAATGCTTTTCCTTCAAAGATCTGAAGGATTAAGGTCTAGCTTGCTGTTAAAATTATAGTTTAGATTTTCCATAGCCCATTTTATTTTCAGAGCCCTTTTTATTCATTAATTAGTTATTCATTTATTTAATGCAGTTTTTAATTGTGTGCTTATTCCATCTTGCAAAGGTGGAATTATTCAAAGGAACATTTAAAAGAAATTAACAGTATGACAGAGCTTATAATTGTGCTTTAATCTTAAATTAATATCCCTCCTGTTTTCACATTACCAGGACAATTATCCTGAACGATACCAGAAGAAGGAAATTATGTATTGCCCTATATATGGCATTCCCTCCTGGAGAGCACCCCATTTATCACGGCTTTTTAATCTCCTCCCTGTGCAATGGAAGATAAAACATCTCAACAATATTTCAGTGTTTGGAGAAGATTAAAGCCCTGCAAACATTCGTGTTTGTTTCACCCAGTCTCTCTGCTGTATCTAACTGGGTCAAAGTTTAGCTGGGTTTGGATATACCTTTAGAAATGTGGCTGTTTATATGAAATTTTGGGGCACCTTCTGAGAAAGTCACTTGAGTAATCCTAGCAGGAAAAACTGGAAGCATGCAAGTTTCTCTCAATGTTTCCTTCTTGCACTCCTTCCTCTTTTTCAGTGCTAGAATGTGACTTTAGCGAAAGTGAGAGTCGAGGATAAAGCCAGCATTTAGTTAGATGTCAGCTTTTGGACTGACCGTGGATCTCCTTGCCCTTAGAGAGACCCCCTGACTTTAAGGTGAGGCCCCAGCAAGGAAGTACTGCCTGCAGCTGGTCCGCCCTTAGGGGAGTCCTGAGAAAAGTGCTTTGGGCTCCTGGAGAACAGTCTTTTGGAAACTGTATTCCTCAGGGTTTTCCTGAGAAAGACTACCAATAGGATAAATCAGTGTAAATAGTGACCACATTAAAGATTTTATGGTATCCAGTTTTCATGTGGTGGTTCCCCACATAGCCAGCTGGGTGTCTTCAGTTTGGTCCTGACACTGTCTGCAGGACACAGTCTCAGGTTCACTGGTCAAGGCCTCAGTCCCACAAGGCTTCACCCCCGACAACTTCAGGTGCCTCACAAGCCCAGGTTGTCACCTGTACTTCTCACCAACTGGCTGTAAAACCCACTCCATGGGCCTGACTATTTTGTCACAGAAGCTCACAGAACTCAGGAAACTCATCTGCTCACTGGATTACTGGTTTATTATGAAAGGATATGATATAGATACAGATGAACATCTGGATGAAAGAGATGTGTGTGGAAAATCCTGGGGAGGGACACAGAACCTCTTTGTCCTCTCCGATAGACTACTCTCTCCAAGTCTCACGTGTTCTCCAGCCTGGAACTCTGTGAACCCCGTCCTTTGTGGAGACTCTGCTACTGGGGCAGGATTGATTAAATCATCGGCTGCTGTGTGGGTGTGGGGTATCGATCTAATCTCAGCCTCCCTCACCTACCCTAGAGATCTGGTCAGGGGATGGGACTGAAAGTTTCAGTGCTTTCATCACAGGTTCTGAGCCAGCCAGCCTCATCCTTAGGTGTTTTCCAAAGTCACCTTATTTATCTAATAAGAGACCCTTGTTGCCCTCGGACTTAGGAAATTTCAAGGTTTCAGGGAACAGGACAGAGACCCAATGTTTCTTACCATAACTCAGAATATCACACATCTAAAGCTGTGTTTGTGTAAATTGAGTCACTTGATTGTGAGGACTGTGGAGTGTAAAATCTGCAGTGCAGGCTAGGAATTCCAGTATGTGTTGATTCTGTAGTCTGAGTCTGAAGGTTGGAAACTCAGGCACAAAGTCTTTGCTGCAGACTAGACATGGATTTCCTTCTTTTTTGGAAATCTCGGTCTTTGCTCTTAAGCCCTTCAACTGACTGGATGAGACTCACCCACGTTATGGAGGGGATGATTTGCTTTGCCTAAAGCCAGCTGATTGGCAATGTCAACCATGTTGAATATGTAATTTCCCAGTAACACCTCCCTAGTGTGTGACCAGGTGGAAGGCACCATAGCCTCGCCAAGAGACACAAAATGGACCATTGTAGAGACCAAAGTTCCTGCTGACTGTGGAGCACATAGTGTCTTCTGCGTGTGGGAAGCAGTGAACCAAAAAGCTGCCTCTTGCCCTGAGCCGTGCCTGCTGAGCTTACCCAGTTGACAGTTTGCTCTGCCACCAGACTTCCTTCCTTGAAGACCTAAGAGTTGCTTTTCAGGATGCCAGTGTTTCTTTCTCATTCCTCCTCCTCCTTTTAGGCACCATCTGCTCTTCCTGGCCCAGCTCTCCTGATCTTCCTCTCAGGATCACAGGGCCCTCTTCCACAGCACCGTTTTAAAAAAGCAAACTTTCATAGACATGATAAACATACAGGAATACACACGAGCTATAAGAGCGCAGTGATGGGCGTTCTCCCTGCAAGCCTCCTCCTGTAACCAGTCCCACACCAAGAACGGAGCACCCCTTGTCCCCCCAGCAGCCTCCATGATGCCGTCACCTATCACTGCTCTGCCTCCCTAAGGGTTACCTCTATCCTGACCTCTGACACCACACATTAACATATTTTTGCCTTTATTTTGATTTTATATGATGGCACATTACTGTCTCTCTCCGCCATATGTAGTTTTCAGCGGAGAAATACGTAGTGGGAAGTACATTGAGTTGCTTTGTCCCCTCCTTCCATTTCCTCTTGCAGGGAGCAAATATGGCTGGTCTGTGACACATGGACATTGTGCTAGAGAATGAGGACACAAATAGTCACTTAAGAGGCACCAGAGGGGCCTCCCCTGGTGGCGCAGTGGGTTAGGCGACGCACTGTGAGGCAAACCGCAGCCACCGCAGCCACTGCAGCACGAGTTCGATCCCTGCCGCCGGCCAGGGGGGGACCCACATGGTGTGGCAGACCTCTCCTGCTGTGCCCGCTGCTCCCCTCAGC